>VDFB02000015.1:86949451-86967246 GCA_007258455.2 Sequoia sempervirens | reverse complement strand
ATGTACCTTTTGGCCACCTCACTTACACCTCACCTCCTCTCAGCCACTTCACCATCCACATGTCAAGATGTGAGGGCTTGTGAGTTCTCAACTCACCATAGCCCTTCATCTTGACCTTGTTGGATGAATCTTGACCATTGAATTCTATAGAGAATTCAAATTCTCCTATAAATACCCCCTCCTCAAGGGCATTTTTAACACTTAGCCATTTTATAACTACATGCTTCCAATTTGCATTCTCACTCATTCACTATCATCTAGCCATCCATTCTAATCATTTTGTATAAGTCAATCTTGCATCTAGCTACATAAAAAGCCATCCAAGGAGCACACAAATCCATCAAAATCAAGGGCCAACCAAGGAGTATCCAATAGCAAGGAATGTATAACCATTTGCATCTTGTTTTATCTGCTTTCCTTCTTGTCTCATCACTCTTTAGGCTAATCTTGAAGTGTCCGTAGTCTTTTATCATTCGCATTTTTAGTTATTTTGTGCATTAGAATAGGGTAAAACATTAAGGTACACAACTATGATGATAGTGTTATTGTTTGATTTGGCTAGTTAGACGTTTGATGATACTGTTATTTCATTATGGACATGATTATTTCATATGACATTATGGTTGGTTATATTAGTTGATTTTCAGAATTATGATATGATGCAGTGATTTAATTAAATATGTTATGAGATGATTGTTAGTTAGAAATATTAATTTATTGGTTATATTATAATTGTTAGAATAGTTGTGATGAAGGACAATATAGCATCACTCGTTCGCGAGTGCCCTGCTATGCTGCGATTCCTTCTCACAATGAAGTGCTTTGATTTAATACTTTGATTTTATATATATATATATATATATATATGTATGCACATGTACACGACTTCTTTTGTATGCAGGTACAAGTCTCGATTCCACCTGCTTCGGCAGGACAGGGCGAGCACCAATAGCCCAACGGTTAAATGTTGAAGCAGAGGTGACGATGAAGTCATCCCGTCCCATGATGTCAGACCGTCTTGTTTGATTGGTATTGTTCATTTTTGTAATTGTTGCTATTTGTGGTTTGTGTTTTGTGTTTTGTCATATTTTAATTAATGTTGGTACTTTATATGTTGTGGTGTATTCGATTTAAATGATGGAAATAATTATTTATTTTAATGTTAGATTAAATTGTATTTAAATAGTTAAATGATTTATTTATTTTTAAAAGTCATGGGTTTTATTGTGTGATAATTATAATATTAAATTGTGTGTTATTTATTTTAATTAATTATCTTGTTGAGGATAATTATTAGAATAAAAGTATTTAAATTAAATAGATAATGTGATGTGCAAGTAAAGTTGTAAAAATAGAAATTAAAATAAAAAATAAATAAATAAAAGAATGAAAAAGTTGTGAGAACGAATAAGAATACAGATCTGATTAAAAAAGCTTGCTTTTAAAAAATTATTTTCTTTTATTTTTAATTTTTAGAGTTTTTGGAAGAAATGGACAATATCTTTTATTTAATTAGGAATTTTGTGAGTTTTCTCACACACAGAGAGGATTATTGAGAGAGGGTTGTGCAAGTTAATGGTTATGTATTGTGGAGTCTTCTGAAGTTTTTGGGGTAAGATATTTCAATCTTTTGCTCGCTATATTTTGAGGAGAGTTTTAGAAAGGTATTTTCAATCTTTTGCTGGTGTTATTCTGGAGAGTCTTTTGAGCAAAGAATCGGATTCGAATTCGAGCACGGTATTCTAGAGAAGAGATTTCGAAGCAAGAACGAGAAGCTCTTCGTAGAGGCCATCGGGATCAAGTAGACATCATCAGATTTTTGAATAAGCGCAGGACTCCAGGTTCTACTTGTATTCTCCTTTACCCTTCTGTTCAGAGAAAATATAAGAATAGTTAAAATATGACTTGTGTGAGAAAAGAAAACTTTAGATTGAATTGAAAATTAATGAAAGGGATTAAATTAGTTTATGAAAGTTTCTAGTTGTTTTCAAAAATACATCTTTTGGATTGTCCAATTTGTCTATGGGTTAATAGGAAGGAAAACTTTTTAACTCCTCTAAAAACAAATGAAATTCTGGTTCTATATTCAGGCATATATATATATGAAATATATGAAATATATATATATATATACAGTTGATTTTATTTTATAAAACCATTTACCTACAGAAGAAGTAAATATATATATATATAATTTATTTATTTGTGCGCATTTATGTCTGAGATGGTTCATATTTTGAAATTCGTGTGAGACACATTTATATTTTAACTGGCTCGTAATTTTTTTAAAAAAATAAATAAATAAATTTCATGGAGGCCGAACTAATGCCTTTTGTTTTGGTTATTAAATTTATGTATGGGGATTAGGGAGGGGACGGCTGGGCTGTACCCTGCCCCTGTCCCAGGTGGGCCGCAGACTGGCCATAGCAGTCCATAGGACTGCTGCGTACAACAGCCGTAAGGGCCACTGTACTAGCCACGGCGGCTTTATCAAGCCATGGCTAATGTATTTTATTTTATGTTTATTTCTTATTTTTATTTTTATTTTTATTTCTTTTTTTAAAAAATTCATTTGATATGTATATTATAATTCTTTTACTATAATAATAGTTGAAATAATTTTATTTTGGTTATGAACATATTCTTATAACTATATATATATAAATAGTATATTATCAGATTGTTGATAAAAATCTGTAAAGTAAATATTCATTTATATAGATTGTAATTGTATATATAAATGAATAAATTGTAAATGTTAGAGTGTATTGATTTAGTTCTAATGATATAAATTATAAGCATTGAATAATATTGGTTATTAAATGAAACAAATTAAATACAGAGGTAAAAGTATTATGGAATGTTGATTTCAAATTGTATCGAGGTAAAATAGAAAATTATCAATGCAATATAATAATTTTGCTAGATTATTGTTAATTTTATATTGAGTTAGACCTGATTGGAGATTGCTGTTAATTTTCCCTTCTAGCTTTATTGTTTTGACTTTTAAATCGATGTGGGAACTGTTGTTGTTTGTGAAACCTTGTTCTAGAGGCTTGTTATGTTTTAATGTTATTCTCGTCTTGATTATGCTTTTGGAGTTATTGGTTTTATGTTTGGAAGGGTTGAACGGTTTTGTAAGACTTTTGGTTAAGAGTAATTGCGAGAAGGTCAATGTATCGTGTGTCTAGATTTGGTTTTATGCTTTATTGATGTTAGTTCAACCCTTGCCGAATTTATTTATGTTAGGGGTCTTAGGGAGAGTGGCTCTTCATGGGCGTCGGTGCCTTAGAATGAGGAAGGGCTCAGGATAACCCACGAAAGAGTAGTTAAACAAGTGATAACCTAAACAATATAATTTAGGGGGATGGGTAGTAAAACACACAAGATAATTAAAACTGGATTCCTCGTCTATGCATTAGGGCTACCATAGACTAGTGATAGACTGAGAATGCCGTGATCGGCAAAGTCGTAGTCTCGTCTTCATGAGAGATTATCGCCTCCACATTAGCTACCCTATGGTGCCAGCGCCTCCGTTAGGAGGAAGGGCCAAGAGATCCATAGATGGGTGTCAGCGCCTTAGTTGGAGGAAGGTCCAGGAGAATCCCATGAGAGCTATGCGATGACACTCTCCACTAGACACCCTTGTGCTTTGTTTGTAGTTTCCTCTGGATATTGCATTCTTAATGTTGTTTTCTGATTCTTGTGAATTTTAGTTTATGATTATTATTTAGTTACTTGTTTAATTGGTAATGCTTTATTTAATTGTGATGAGTTTCATAGCTTTAACTTGTTATGTGATTTGTGAACGTTGATGGTTGTTTCATTGTATGCCTTGAGTTGTATTTGTATTTGTACTATGTTGTTCATGGAGTTGGTCTGGAATTCATGGTCGGGTTCTCTTCCTTGTCACCTCTGAGCATGGGGGGTGAGTTAGTATAATTCACATGGTTGGGAGGAACATGCTCCGCACCCATTGGGTTCCCCATCAACATCCTGTCTTCTCAGCATTTTTGCAATTGGAGTTGTACCGGTATTCACTTTGTATTTCAGATTTCATTGTTCTTGTATCATTCCCACATGTTGGGAAATTCAATGTAATTCATTTATCAAGAAATTGTAATGTAATATTAAATCGATGATGTAATAGTTAGGATAATTTGTATCTTTATTAAGAGATTTATTATGGATATATTATGTGATGTTTATTATTCTCGTATCATGGTTAATGGATGTGTCCTTATTCATGGTTATTATAATATAAATGGTTTTGTTGTAATCTTTATCTTTATTTTCGTTTAGTTGTTGCGATGTAACCTCGCGTGCCCCAGAGAACTAAGTGTGTTAATGTTATGTAATATGCTATGTGATTATGGTTAAATGTTATTACATGTTTAATTTAATTATTTAAAAAAAAAATTATTTGCAATGTGTGTGTTCTTTGGGGTTTGCACGACGAGTGTTACATTCTAAGTCATGTTACAGTAACAACAACTAAGCTTGTAGGGTATTTGATGTTTTCTCCTTCTATAATTGGGGCCTCCAGTTTATTTTTGGCCTCAACACAATGACATAAGTAATAGTTTGTTCCCTCTTCATTGTCTTCATATGCAATAACTACATAAACATGCCCTACATTGATATGTGCAGCAAATCTCTTAAAATTATTCAACATTACAAATACACCACAAAGTAAGATAACAATAGGAATTTCAAAAACTAAGCAAGTAGATATATTACCTAATTGAACTATATATGATATGTGGTCAAAGTTGATTGATGAATCTATCTGTGTTAGTTCCAATGTTGTCAGCGGGAAATACATGTGAAGTGGGCTAAGATAACTTGTCAACCATTTCTCAACCCACTCCTCTGACTCACAACCATTTCAAGCTTGCATTATACATGAAGAAAAAAAGCATGCCATCTTTCATGTATTGGTACTCCATGAACCTGCATCTAAGCTGAGGAAATAGTGTAGCTCACTTGATCCTGTTAGTGTACAACAATCCTCATATGGTGCAATGTTAGTATCATCCATCAACCAAAAAAATCTACAAATTGAATATGTACCTTCATTACCTAGACCCATTGAAGCATTACACCACTCGACGATTGATTTTGCATCTGTTAATTTTGTATTGTCTTTATACTTTAACTCTTCTCATGCTAATGCTATTTTCACACATGCTCTTGCGCCATCATGCTCCCCCTTTCCATGCTCAGCCTCACAAAAGTTCCACATATGTTGAACACTTGTAATGACATGCATCATGCTCACCTAGTAGAACATGCACGAGTTCTTGAACTGTGATACACAGTTATCCAACCATATTATATGCTAACTGTATGCTATGCCCCTTTGATCGAAATCACTATAGAATATTTGGAAGCAACCTTGAAAGAACTTTGGAGAATGTGTGTAATTGCCACTAATATAAAAGTGACACTCCCTTAATACCTTCCTTTGGTCCTCTATACTATTAGTTGCATGAATTAATGCTATGTGCACAAATATTGAAACCTGTGTGGAGTTGTAATATTGTGACTACACCTCAAACTATGGATGTAGAGTGTAGTTCTTTGAAAATTCAACCACTAATACTATGGTACCAACTAGAAAGGTGTCCTTGCATAGCTTGAATTGCATGTCCAGCCATTAGGCTCTATGGGTATTCCTTGCATACTCATACACTATATTGTCACAAAAAATGGACATAAATTGAAACACTAGAATCTTTTGAATAACCAAATCACACATTTTTACTTGATTACCATCTTTTGTAATGTATTCCACTATTTTCTACTTCCCAAACTCTACTATTTTTTGTCCCACCTCATTTGTGCTTTCCATATGTTGACATACTGGCATATGCTGCAAGCCACCACAACGCTGGCATGAACCATCCAAACATGTTGTCTTGTAGAAGATTTGGCCATCCTCTATTTCACATAAAAGTCTTGATAAGAACTCTCTTGAAGATGTTGGTGGGATTCTATGCCACAATCCTATAAAACATCGTTAAGATGCAAATATAAACATATAGAACAATAAACATCATAATGGTTATAGAATTCAATATGTAGTCTACAACAATGTTCAAGTAGTGCATGTGTGATTTATCTTGACATAAAAAGGTTTAAGTATTTCAAAATATCTTTGAAAAATACTAATTTGAGGATAATCCTGTTCAAATTTATGAAAAAATTAGGTTTGAGTCATATCCAAAAAATACTTTGGAGGTGGCTCATGGTTCCGACTACTAATTCTCCTTCTTACCACATCCCTTTGATTTGGAAATGGCCTTGTGCTATTCTTCCAATACTCTTCAATTAGTGTTCTCAATGTTTCAACAATTTTTTTATCTTTTCATGGAAATCTCCCTGAGGATGCCCATAATTCATTTGAATCGGTGCCCTCATTTCTTTGCCACCTTTGACCAACTATTGATAAAGTTTTTTCTACTATTCTCATTTGTTCACTTGTCTTTCTAATGATACAAGCTATCTTTGTTTGACTAATTACAAAAGTATATGGTGTCCCTCCTATAATATAGGGGGATTAGATACTCATGAGTTCTCCTCATTCAAAGAGCCTCACTGGGAAAACTACCCTAAATTACCTCAATGGAACAATGTGGAAGTTTTAGAATCAGAAAGAGTAGGTCACAAAGATTTTCTAGACAAACTGATGAGCTCTCAGCCTCAGGACATCAACATAGAATACAGATGATAGCATGGCGTGCTGGTGTCTTAGAGGCATGCTACCATCTCATATGGACCAGAGAATGAGTTTACCACAGAAAATGGCTAAATGACCACTTCTACTCCGAATGCTAAAAACCATAGAATATAGGAAAATAACAGAAAGTGATAGAACTGAGATAAAATAAAGAGTAAATAATAAAGATAAGGAGAAGAAAGGAAAGAAATACTTACAACCACGTGAGTGATGAAGCCTCCACAAAATGAATGTCTTCAAAACCTGCATGTGCAATATCTAGAGAGAATGTTGGGGCTATATATGGGTTTTCCTTAGTCAAACCCCCGTTTTGGTGTTCCCACCTCTACGGACAACCAAGAAGATAGAGGAAAAGAGTGTGATGAACAAAGCGTGTGGTGAAGGAAAACCTACTTGGGAGTAGAACCCACACCACCAAATAAGCATGTAATAAAATCAAACCCCGCTCGAGGAGGAGAACTTGTATCACAAAAGAGGTGATAAAAGAAAACCTTGCTCAAGGAGGAGAACCTATATCACCAAGTAAGTATGCAAATAGTAGGGGATATGGAATCCCAAGATTCTCACAAGCATAAGGCAAGGGAAATAAAGCTACAAAGAGTGTTGTAATGGAAGCTTGAGAGAGATTGGAGTTGCTATAACAAGTTGTTATGAAGTTGTGCAAGCAAGTTATGGAGTGAGGCTAAAAGATAGAATGAATCTAGAGAAGTGCTAGCAAGACTTGGAAGAAGTTAGAAGATGCAAATGGAGTGAAAAGACAATATTTAAGGAGGGAAAAGAAGCTTCTTAAGCTGTTACAAGGCATCATGGGTCGTTACCACTGAGAAAAGGTGAAGACAAGTGGCAAGCATGCTCAGAGACAACTGTTTGAGCATTTAAATGTCGCAAGATGCTAGCACGGCATGCGGACATCCATGTGGTGCACTAGTGTCCAAACACGTCACACTGCAAAATAACAAGAATAGGAAAATCTCAAAGTTTGATGTAAAGCTTATGTGCGAAGGGTAACTGTTGGAAAGGTTCCTGAAGCATCTTGAGAAGGGAAAAGGTTGATGCAATGGCTAAAATGAGCCTAATCAATATGCTAAGGGAGTGAACACTAAAGTGAAAGCAAGAATGTATGCAAAATTGTGAGGGGTGCAATTTTACTCTTATACATTTTTCCCCCACTTTAGCGGGAATATGAATCTACATTAATATGCATGCTAAAGGAAATCTTCTAAACATAAATAACATCATATGCCAAAAGGATACTGTATATTAAGATAACTCTTCGAACCATGGAAGGATGCCCCCAGGTTGGAGATCTAAAAAACCATTGTGTTGGACAAGAGAAGCCTACACCAGAAAACAATGTTGGAACATAAAAAAACTAAAGGATTTGAGTTAGCAAAGTGAAAGAGACCTCAAAGTAAAAGGTTGTCTCAGTACTATGAGTCATCCTTAAAACACTAACACATAGAAGAATTTTAAGATGAAGAGAGAAGGAGAATAAACTCAAGATGAAGAAGATGCAGATCTTTGATCCAGTATATACAAGTTGAGCAGAAAGAGAATTTAAGAAAGTAAGCACCTGACCTGCAAGGAAGGTATCCTCCAAGAACTCTCACATGAAGGAAATTGAGAAAGCACCTTACAGACCCGCAAACTTGCAAGGAGGAAACCCCCAAGATCTCTCACATGGAAGAAGCCAAGAAAGCACCTTATAGATTTGCAGACCTGCAAGGAAGGTATCCTCCAATATCTCTCACATGAAGGAAACCAAGAAAGTGCCTTACAGACCCACAGACCTACAAGGAAGGCATCCTTCAAGAACTCTCACATGAAGGTAACCCCAAGAAAGTTCCCTAGAGACCCGCAAACATGCAATGGAGCCACCCCCAAGATCTCTCACATGGAGGAAGCTCAAAGGAAGCGCCCTACAACCTCTCAGACCTGAAAGGAGGTATCCCCCAAGATCTCTCACATGGAGGAAACCAAAGGAAGTGGACTCTGTAGAGTTGAAAAGTAGTGACACGTCTACCCACAGATTGAACATGCCAAAAAGTGGTTGCGTAGGCGAGTAAGCGAATAGTCACACAGACTATCGATAAGTTGGAAAACTTTCAAAGGGGTCCCAGCTCAGGAACTCGGCATAAAAAAAGAGGGGTCCACTCAAGGGACACACTATTTGAAAAGAAAGGTCTAGTCACACTACCCCCAAGCTAGACACTAATGAATTCATTTGAGAGAAAAGTTTTCAAAGAGGTCCCTCAGGAACCCTTCAAAAGAGAAAAGGGGTCCACTCAAGGGATGCTTCATTTGAAATACATAGCGAAGAGAGGGGTCCTTAAGAAGGACACACATCTCTAAATGAGTCATCACTACCCCCAACATATAGGGGAGGAGAACCATGTTGGATACTTCGAGCATGCAAGATAGAGGCAAACCTCGATATCACTTGTCATGCGAAGTAAAGGTAGGTGCATCAATCAAATGGGAGTTTGATGGCACCTAAATCATAAATATGTTGTATTTTTTCTTTCAAGGCCTTACATTCACTAGTGGAATGGGCAAGCACTCAATGGTATGCACAAAAAGAATTTTTTCCTTCATCATTTTTATGAATTTTCTTACATGTAGGAGAAGGAAGAGTGATTAAGCGAGCTTTTCAAATCCACAACAAAATATGTTCTTGCTCAGATAAAGGATGAGGAGCAAGAAGCAACCTTTTCTCTTGTGGAGAAAATTTTGACTACTCACAAGAAGAAGATACGAAGATAGAAGAAAAAAGAGGATAAATCAATCCACGAGAACGAGGTTGAGTGGAATTCAAGTAACCATTCAATCATGTTTTTGTTTAGATTTTTCATTCGAGAAACCAAGCCCTAGGTTACATTTATGAGGCACAAATTCTATAGGGACATGAATGCCTTGTTCATTATGCCCACAACCTTTACGCTCATATCCATATTTAGAGACAAGATTAAAGCTTGGGCCATAGCGCATTTGCAAGTCTTGAAAAGGAGGATCCTCATAAAGAGCATTATCCCAACAACGGGGACCACACTCCTCTATGGGATCGCCTTCATCATCCTTAACAAGACTGTCAACATTATCCTCTTTAGCAGAAGCATAATCCTCTTCCTCAGAAGCATAATCCTCTTGCTCAGAAGGAGGATCAATACTAAGGACATTACAATTTACACTCACGCTACCCCGCAATATAGGAGAATAACCATCTTTGATAGAAGGGGTGGATGATGTTGTCAGAAGGTCTAAGTGGATTGAGTTGACTTTATATTCATGGATGAAGGAATCTGTAAAGTCTAAGGAACCCCAATCATCACCAAGATATGCATTATTTTTAGAAGAGGTAGAAGGAGCACACTTAGGACTCCTTGCTTCAAAAGGATCTTCTTTAGGGACATTTATCTCAAGAGTATCCTTTGTAGTAGGTACTACTAGACTAAACATCGACACATTGGAAGACACTAAAGGAATAAGAGTAATCACAACCAAAACCTAACCAGCAACTGCCATCTCACATAAGTGCATAGCATCAGGGTCAGCCTTGACCGTGACTACTTTATTGTTGCAAGTGAACTTAATAGATTTATGCAAGGTAGATAGGACTACACCCATAGCATGAATCCATGATCTACCAAGAAGAAGGTTATATGGTACTTTTTCTGACATAACATATACAAGGGTAGGTATGGTAATGGGTCCAAGTTGCAAAGGTAACACTATTGTACCTAGAGCTTGTTGCCCAATGTTATTGAACCCATGAATAACAACATAAGAAGCATTAATAGAAGATGAGTCAATATTAATCTTAGGAAATAGATCAATACTGCATATGTTGAGCATCGAACTAGCGTCAATGAGAGTATGTCTAGTGTCGATTTTGTTAATGTTAACTATAATCATTAGAGGATCTGCTTGCTTATGTACTTCTAGAGGTAGGAGTTCCTACGGATAGAATGTATATTCAATGAATCCACACGAATATGAGCTATCAATGCATCAACATCTTTTGGCCTAGCAGAAGAAGGAAAGAGGATCTTTTGTAAGGCTTCTTGAAGCATACCTTGATAAACTAGAGCAGACTGAAGCAAGTCCCACAATGAGATCTTATTCGAAGTAACTTGAAGTTGCTCGATAATATCATAATCACTAGGTGCTTTAGTTGTAGGTTTAGGAGTTGAAGGAAGACTTGGTTGTTTATTCATACTATTCTCATAAGCATGGGCTACCACTCTATAAGAGGGAGCCTTAGAAAGATCAGAAGAACCACCATCAAATGGAACACCATCGATAGAACAAATGCTTTTAGAAGGACTAGCTGGAGTCATATAGATGATTGGTCTCTTAGGCCTTTGAGGGGCAACAGAGACATAGATTGCATTTACAAAATCATCACAATTAGTAGAGTGATTATTTGAAGACACATTCTCAACATTGATCCAAATAGGATCAAATGTGGAATAATTATTTGAAGAAAAATTCTCAACATCGATCCAGGGAGAA
The DNA here is from genome assembly GCA_007258455.2 of Sequoia sempervirens. Classification (NCBI taxonomy): domain Eukaryota; kingdom Viridiplantae; phylum Streptophyta; class Pinopsida; order Cupressales; family Cupressaceae; genus Sequoia; species Sequoia sempervirens. Next base: position 86,955,992 of record VDFB02000015.1, on the reverse strand, counting down.
TCAAATGTGGAAGGAGGTTCATAATTTTCTAATGCAACCTATCTAGGAGAGAGTGCATCAGAACAAAGATGATATTCATCATTCACAAATGCAACATCTCTAGAAGAGAGTGCATTGGATTGAAGGGGAAGTTTATCATTCACAAATACAACATCTCTAGGAGAGAGTGCATTGGAATGAGAGGCAGATTCATCATTCACAAATATATCATCTCCAAAAGAGAGCACATTGGAATGAATAGAAGGTAGAGTAATATTAAGTATCAATGATTTCATCTTCCTACAACAAGATATTCTCTGAAGCGAGAGGACTCTCATGAGAAGGATCAAAGATACCAAGTGACATGGGAAAAGACAACTCACCATCACATGTATTAAATGAACCATCATTAATATTTTGAAAAAAATTAGATACAAAACTAATAAAAGAAGATATTAAATTCATTACTATTTTTTTGGTATTTTCCATGTTCTAGTAAATCATGTTTTTGAAGGTCTCTGAAGCGGAATTTGAGGTTGGAACTTGCATCAGTCCCTACAATTCAACTACTAAAGGGACTTTTATTTTAGGGACTAAATAAGCTCTCTAGGAGACCTTTCCAATGGTGCAAACGGTTCTCAATTCTGAGCACCGAGTCAAAATTTATGACCTTGCCAAGTAGGGGTAAATAAATTCCTAGTTTTCCAAAGAACAATGTTCTTCATGTCTGGTTCACCAAAATGAAATATAGGGGGATTCGCTACTCACAAGTTCTCATTCAGAGAGCCTCATGGGGTGAACTACCCTAAACTACCTCAATGGAACAACGTGGAAGTTTTAGAATTAGAAAGAGTAGGTCACTAAGATTTTCTGGACAAACTAATGAGCTCTCGGCCACAAGATGTCAGAGCAGAATATGAACGACAGTGCAATGCGCTGGTGTCCCAGAGGTGCACTAGTGTCTCGTACGGACCAGAGAATGATTTTATCATAGAAAATACCTAAATGACCACTTCTACTTTAAATGCTAAAAACCATAGAATACGGGAAAATAATAGAAAGTGATAGAATTGAGATAAAATAAAGAGTAAATGATAAAGATAAGGAGAAGAAAGGAAAAAAATACTTACAACCATGCGAGTGATGAAGCCTCCACCAAATTAATGTCTTCAAAACTTGTGTGTGCAATATCTGGAGAGAATGTTGGGGTTGTATAGGGGTTTTCCTTAGTCAAACCCCCATTTTGGTGTTCCCACCTCCATGGACAATCAAGAAGATAGAGGAAAAGAGTGTGATGAACAAAGCGTGTGGTGAAAGAAAAACCTGCTTGAGAGTAGAACCCACACCACTAAATAAGAGTGTGATAAAAGAAAACCCCACTCGAGGAGGAGAACCCATATCACAAAAGAGGTGATAAAAGCAAACCCACTCGAGGAGAACCTGTATCACCAAGTAAGTATGAAAATAGTAGGGGATATGGAATCCCAGGATGCTCACAAGCATGAGGAAAGGAAAATAAAGCTGCAAAGAGTGTTGTAATGGAATCTTGAGAGAGCTTGGAGCTGCTACAAGTTGTTATGAAGTTGTGCAAGCAAGTGATGGAGTGAGGCTAAAAGCTAGAATGAAGCTGGAGAAGTGCTAGCAAGACTTGGAAGAAATTAGAAGATACAAATGGAGTGAAAAGACAACATTTAAGGAGGGAAAAGAAGCTTCTTCAGCCGTTACAAGGTGTGATGGGCCATTACCATTGACAAAAGGCAAAGACAAGTGGCAAGCATGCTCAAAGAATGCTCTTTGAGCATTTAAACACCACAGGATGCTAGCGTGATGCACAGACATCCATGTGGTGCACTAGTGTCCGAACACACCATGCTACAAAACAACAAGAATGGGAAAAGATCAAAGTTTGATTTAAAGCTTATGCGTGAAGGGTAACTATTGGAAAGGGTGTTGGAGCATCTTGAGAATGGAAAAGGCTAATGTAAGGGCTAAAATGAGCCTACTCAAGATTCTAAGGGAGTGAACACTAAAGGGAAAGCAAGAATGTATGTGAAATTGCGAGGGGTGCAATTTTACTCTTATACACCTCCATATTCACTTGTGCTTAATGGGTGTCCCTTTGTATTCACTTGCAGTAGAGGGTGTGTCTCCAACTATGGTATCTAAATCTATCTTACCACGATGCTTTCACATTCATTCCCTTTGAGCTGCCAATGCCTATTTTATTTTTGATGGTTGAGGTTCCTCTTCAATTGGCCTATTTTTTTCAATCATATCCAATTTCTTCTTTTTCACGATATGCCCTCATCTATTCTCTCCTCTTTTATTTTTTGGTTTCATACCCTTTTTCTGTTATTTTATTCCTTGTTTTTTTCCTTGGCATGGCAGATAATTTTACCTATAGCATGGTAATGAGATGAATATTAGTTCCTAAAAAAATAATCCATACAAATAAATGAAATATATGTCATTCAAGGCTTCATACAAAATACTTACAATCATCCTATAGAAAACTATTTCTAGCATAGACAAAGGTCACATCAATTTTTCCAATGGAATGCCTTAAAGAAATGTGGTAATGTGGCATGCCATGATTGCAAGATAGGCTCAAAATGGAAGCATAGACAAGGCATGTGAATTCAAATGCCTTGTCAAACAATTCAAATTCCTTGGAAAACTAGTGATACATTGGAAAGATAGTGAGCTCGCTAGCCTTCCAATGTGGTGGGGTTGAGAAGGTAAGGGCAACGTATGCCTCATAGAAATGGGGTCTCATGGTGATATACATGAGACCCCATTTCTATGAGGCATACATTTCCCCTACCTTCTCAACCCCACCGCATTGGTAGGCTAGTGAGTGAGCTCACTAGCTTTCTAATGTGGTAGGGTTGACAAGGTAGGGGCAGCGTATGCCTCATAGAAATGGGGTCTCACAGTGCATATGGTGCCCTTACCTTTTCAACCTTACTGCATTAGAAAGCTAGTGGATCATTAACAAGCTATCTCAATCACTAGCTTGCTAATGCGGTAGGGTTGAGAAGGTAGGGGCAGCATATGCCTCATAGAAATTTAGTCTCATGGTGATGTATATCACCACAAGACCCCATTTCTATGAGGCATACACTTCCCCTACCTTCTCAACCCTACCGCATTAGCAAGCTAGTGAAAGATTGACAAGCTAACTCACTCACTAGCTTGCCAATGTGATAGGGTTGACAAGGTAGGGGCAGCATATGCCTTATAGAAATAGGGTCTCACGGTGATGTATATCACCATAAGACCCCATTTCTATGAGGCATACACTTCCCCTATCTTCTCAACCCTACCACATTGGTAGGATAGTGAGTGAATCACCATAAGACCCCATTTCTATGAGGCATATGTTGCCCCTACCTTGTCAACCATACCGCATTGGAAAACTAGTGAGTGAGCTCACTAGTCTTCCAATGCAATAAGGTTCACAAGGTAGGGGTAGCGTATGTTTCATATAAATGGGGTCTCACAGTGATGTACATCACCGTGAGACCCCATTTCTAGGAGGCATATGTTGCCCCTACCTTCTCAACTGTACTGCATTGGAAAGCTATATCACTCATTAGCTTTCCAATGTGATAGGGTTGACAAGGTAGGGGCAACATATGCCTCATAGAAATGGGGTCTCACTATGATAGATGTGGTAGGGTTGACAAGGTAGGGGCAACATATGCCTCATAGAAATGGGGTCCCATGGTGATGTGATATATGTGGTAGGGTTGACAAGGTAGGGGCAGTGTATACCTCATAGAAATGGGGTCTCATTGTGATATATATCATAGTGAGACCCCATTTCTATGAGGCATACATTTCCCCTACCTTGTCAACCCTACCGCATTGGCAAGCTAGTGGAGCATTAGAAAGCTCAATCACTAGCTGTTAATGCGGGAGTTGACAGAGTCGATAGAATTGGGGACTCACGGTGATGTATCCATCATCGTGAGTCCCCAATTCTATGAGGCATACGCTGCCCCTACGTTGTCAACCCTACCGCATTGGCAAGCTAGTGAGTGAGCTCACTATGTTGCCAAGCTCACTAGCTTTTCAATGCTACCACATTTTGCATACATTTATAAGAAAACATTATTGTCAAAAAATTCAAATGCCTTATCCATGCTTCCATTTTTAGCCATGATTGCAAGATAGGTTGCACCTTTCCCCATGTTGCTAACTTAGCCTTGAATAAAGGGTCTTGAAACAATGGAGAGAAGGATTAGAATCCCTTGTAGGTAGACTAATCAAGGAAACATTTAAAATATATCACAACATAAGTGATGAGGTAGGTTTAGTGATGAGATAAATTTAGAAATAGAGATGAAAACAAAAATAGATTCAAAGATCTATCAATGTGGGATGAGTATATTCCAATTTTTTAGAGACATGTATAGAAAATTTGGTAGCATAGACAAGGCAATCAACCGCTTGGTATAACTGTTTGACAAAATACCTCAATGAGATATGTCCCCGTGGACTATAATGATTGTAGGATATGCAAAAAATAGACTTTATTGAAAAAGCTTTATAAAATTTCAAGCATATGCAAATTGTAAGTGTAAAACCAAATTCAACTAAATTTTCCAACATCCCCAATGCCTATACCAAAATGAAAGCTTTGGAGAGTGGTATGTGCGCCCATAATAAAGGATTGAGAAATGATGTTTTATTTTACTTCCTCATAACATATGTCATATATATGTGTATACAAAATGTGGAAGCATAGACAAGGTAAGTCGATTGTTAAATAACAAAATGCCTCAAAGAGATGTGGTTTAAAAATGTAATTGACAAGTGTAAAGAATTGTGTAATTTAAAATGTGCATTGACAAGCTAAGGTTATAATTTGACAAACAAACAATGATCAACATGGAATATGAAAAATAAAACAAATGAAAGCAAGCCATAATAGAATGAAATAAAATGTGTAAAGACTTCACATACCTAAAAAACCAAAGTTTCAAATGGAGGACTTCTAGCCAATTATGTTTCCTTTGCTTCTTTCTTCAAACTCCTCAACAATTTGACTTTTTAAAAAGCTTGTTCCCCTCTTAACTTCAATTTTATATCACTTTTGAATGGAATTCATACTTTAATTGATATTATATGCCTTTCAACATGAAAACCATGCTATTTCATGCAAAGGTGGTGGAAAGATCATGAAAAAGGTGGTGGAATGTGAAAAACATGCATGCACACTTCACAACATCATCAAAAAGCTATTTTTTGTCGGAGCACACGCAAAACTAGGAGAATATGTAGAATGTAGGTCTTGAGATCATAGGTATATTGATTTTTTTACTATTTTTAGAGCAATCCAAAATGTGCTAGCATTATAACACACTCGAGTTATAACACGAGTGCATTATGTCTTGCTAAAAAAAAGACCATATCTCTACTACTTCAAAATGTGCTCGCGTTATGAGAAAGTTGATTTTTTTATAGGTTAGTTTTTTCTCTCTTTCTCTCTATCCTCTACCCTCAACCCACAACCCTTAATCCCTCTACCCTTAAACCCTCTACCCTCTACCCTCAACCCTAAACCCTAAAATCTATACCCTCAAACCCTAAACCCTCTACCCTAAACCCTAAACCCTTAAACCTTCTACCCTCTATCCAGAACCCTCAAACCCTAAACCCTCAACCCTGATACCCTCTACCCTATACATTGAACCCTCAACCTTAATCCTTCAACCATATGTACCCCCAACCCTAATCCTTCAACCATATGTAGGTCATAAATCCTAAACCCTAAACCATCAACCCTATAGGTCCTCAATCCTATACCCTCAATTCTCAACCATCTACCCTATACATTGGATCCTCAACCCTCATATATATTTGTCCATCCCTCCTCTTCTCTCCTTCTCTCTATATCACTTATCCCTCCCTCTCTCTCCCTCAAGTCTCTCCCTCCTATCCCCTATCCCTGTCTCAAGACTCTCTCTCACTCACTCACTCACTCACTCACTACTTCAAAATGTGCTCGCGTTATAATGCACTAAGGTTATAACACGAGCACATTATGTCTTGCTAAAAAAATGACCATATCTCTACTACTTCAAAATGCGATCGTGTTATGAGAAAGTTGATTTTTTTATAGGTTACCTTTTCCTCTTTGTCTCTTCCTCTACCCTCAACCCACAACCCTTAATCCCTCTACCCTTAAACCCTCTACCCTCTACCCTCTACCCTAAACCCTAAAATCTATACCTTCAAACCCTAAACCCTAAACCCTCTACTCTCAACCCTAAACCCTTAAACCTTCTACCCTCTATCCTCAACCCTCAAATCCTAAACCCCCAACCCTAATACCCTCTACCCTATACATTGGACCCTCAACCTTAATCCTTCAACCATATGTACCCCCAACCCTAATCCTTCAACCATATGTAGGTCATAAATCCTAAACCATCAACCATCAACCTTATAGGTCCTCAACTCTATACCCTCAATTCTCAACCATCTACCATGTACATTGGATCCTCAACCCTCATATATTTGTCCCTCATCCTCTTCTCTCCTTTCTATCTCA
>VDFB02000015.1:86844988-86949351 GCA_007258455.2 Sequoia sempervirens | reverse complement strand
CCTACCCTTTATCTCTCTCCCACTCCCCCCTCTCTCTATCAAGTCTCTACTTTTTAATTATATACTTTTTAATTAATAATAATTATATTATTATTATTATTATTATTATTATACTATTATTATTATAATATATTGTAATAATAAGTATATTATATATTCTAATATTAAAATATTAAAATACAACTATTAAAAAAACAGAAAACAAAAAAAAAAAAATTGGGAAAAAACTGGGGCAAACAAAGATCCATGTCAAGGGGTTTGGCCGAACCAATTTTCTAGGTTCGACCGAACCCCTTTAGTATACATTTTTTTATTGTATTTTAAATGGGTTCGACCAAACATATGCTTGAATGAACCTATATTCAACCGAACATATTTTCTTGGTTCACCCAAACATTGGTTCAGCTAAACCACCCTTTTTTCACCTTCACTCTTTGAGGCACCAAAATTGTGCAAAAGTTTGCACTTCGAAGCTTGATTTGAACATGAAAATGGAGGAGACTTCACAAACCCAACTAGTATTAGGTAGCCCTCAGAACGAGCTATCCAACAAATATAATTTTAATATGTTTTGGTTTTTTTATCTATTTATTTTTTAAGTTTTATTAAATATAGGTTTCTCACCGAAATTGAAGTTCTTTATTCTACACATATGGAAAAATAGAAAATCATCAAAAAAAAAATTTGAAAAATATGAGTGCACCATATATTGGATTCCTTCATCCAACAAAAAGAAAATTAAGAAAATAGATACATAGAATAAAATTTATGCATTATACGATCACGCTATGTTTGAATTGTAACTGGTTTGACTTTGAAACTTGATTAAAGAAAAAATATTCAATAAAAAACTATCTAACCAAGTGGAAGCACTAGATATCAGAGTTACAAATCTAAATTCAAAAGAATTTGAATTTTATCCTTCAAGGAAAAAAGGTTATGCTTTATATAGTGTGCGTCACTTTTTTAAAATGTTGTTTTCTGAAAAAAACCAATTTTTTTGGGAGATGGAAAAAGAAGTGCAATCTGATTCCAAAAATTTTGAAAAAAATATTTTAGAATCTACAAAAAAAATGTGGAGAGACTCTAGTTTGCTTCATCTTCTAATTCCTCATCGTTTATCCACTATAAGTGCCCCAATGTGAAGATTTAGTTAAAAATAATAATTTTAGTGTCCAGTTTGGTAAAAAATTGTAAACCACTATTGTGGGATCACCCATTATATAAGCCACAATCTCTCCTTCCCTCTTTCTCTCCCTCTCATCCCTCCCACCCTACCACTTCCTATCTCCCTCTCAAGTCTCTCTCTCTCTCACTCTCCATCTCCCTCTTAGGTCTCTCTATCTCTCACTCTCCATCTTCATCTTAGGTCTCTTTGTCTCTCACTCTCCATCTACAACTATTTGGTATAGTAAAACTAGAATTTCACTTTCTTCATTTGATCAAAAAAAAAATGCTCACATTATTTGCAGTTTTGGAAAACACATTCTCCCTTGTCAATAATTTCCTTATGAATTTGCAATGTTGGAAAATATATTGTCCCTTGTTAGTTATATAAAGAATTCCAACTTCAAATTTTAGAATGAATCTTTGGTTACAGTGAAAATGAAATTTCCAACTATCCCTTGATAGGGGATAGTGTGTTTTTCACTTTTTTGATATGATTGGAACAAAAATTGTTTACATTGTTTGCAGTGTTGGAAAACACAGTGTCCCATGTGTAGGAAAAGAGGATAGGGGACATCATTAGAATGTAAGATGTCTAGAAATAACTAATAGGAGATAGTGTGTTTTCCAATAGGGAACGAAAAAGGCATTGCATATTTTCCAATAGGGAACAAAAAAATGAAAGTGTGCTTTCCAACAAGGAAATAACTAATATGGGATAGTGTATTTTCCAACATTATTTGTAGTGTTGGAAAAAACACTATCCCTTGTGGAAATAATTGACAAGGGACAGTGTGTTTTCCAACACTAAAAATAATGTTGGAAAACACATTGTCATTTTTTTGTTACCTATTGGAAAACACACTGTCCCGTGTTGAAAAACACATTGTCCCTAACAATAGGGGACAATGTGTTTTCTAACATTGGAAATAACTAATAGGGGACAGTGTATTTTCCAATAGGGAACAAAAAATGACACTATGTGTTTTCCAATAGGGAACAAAAAAATGACAGTGTGTTTTCCAAGAGGGAGATAACTAATTGGAAATAACTAATAGGGGACAATGTGTTTTCCAGCATTATTTGCAGTGTTGGAAAACACACTGTCTCTTATCAGTTATTTGGGGATAGTGTGTTTTCCAACATTACTTGCAGTGTTGGAAAATACACTGTCCCCTATTAGTTATTTCCAATTAGTTATTACCCTGTTGGAAAAAACACTCTTATTCTTTTGTTCCCTATTGGAAAACACACTATTCTTTGTTGGAAAACACATTGTTCCTTGTTGGAAAACATATTGTCCCTAACAATAGGGGACAGTGTGTTTTCTAACATTGGAAATAATTAATAGGGGACAGTGTATTTTCCAACAAGGAACAAAAAAATGACACTGTGTTTTCCAATAGGGAACAAAAAAATAAGTGTTTTTTCCAAGAGGAGAATAAATAATTGGAAATAATTGGGTATGTGTAGGATCATCATAGAAAAGATAGGCCCTTAAGTGGCAAAAAATTCAAAAAAAATAGAGTTAGACAACTTGACATAAAAATTTGAATAAATTATCTATATTATTTCAAAAATATGTAAGAATAAAATATGTAGAAAATTGAATGTAGTTTATAAACTACTAGGTTTTTTTTTTTTTTTAAATCTATTTGGTAAAATTTGAAATTTCAATGCAATAGTAATTTTAAATTTCAGTGGAAAAAATAAAGTAGGTGTTTGTCCGGAACACCCTAACCTTTACAAATAAATGAGAATATTCTTTTATAATATTTTATATATAAGTAGAGGACTCGTCCTAATGGATGTATTTTTTGTAATTTTTTTCCAAGTAAATAATTAATTATGAATTTTAATTACAACTTTTAAAAAATATAAAACCTTCACATGTTTGACCACCTTAACTGGTCAAACTTCAAGGAACAATTTTTTTTAATTGTATAGTATGTGAAGCATAGAATGTATGTATACTTTTGGATTCAAAAAATGTGATACTATTTGAAAGTTATAGATGTTTTCAATCAAATATCAAATGAATTTATTCATAATTTGAATAGAAAATGAATAATAATTACTTATTAAATTCAAAGTAAAGCATAATTTATATTGGTGGAAAGCTGAGAATCTCCTTTAAAAACCCTTTTTGTTTCATCAATTTTGGGTAAAAGATATTCATCAGCTACATACCCATCATATTGCCACTTTTTGGCCCATCATGATCCTGCACATACCCAACTAACAGGGGACAATGTGTTTTCCAACATTATTTGTAGTGTTGGAAAACACACTATCTCTTGTCAGTTATTTGGGAATAGGGTTTTTTCCAACTTGAATTGCAGTGTTGGAAAACACGTTGTCCCATGTTAGTTATTTCCCTATTGGAAAACACACTGTTATTTTTGTGTTCCTTGTTGGAAAACACACTGTCCCTGATAATAAGGGACAATATGTTTTCCAATATTGGAAATAACTAATAGGGGACCGTGTATTTTCCAATAGGGAACAAGAAAATGACACTATGTGTTTTCCAATAGGGAACAAAAAAATGACAGTGTGTTTTCCAAGAGGGAAATAACTAATTGGAAATAACTAACAAGGGACAATGTGTTTTCTAGCATTATTTGCAATGTTGGAAAACACACTCTCTTTTGTCAGTTATTTGGGAATAGTGTGTTTTCCAACATTGGAAATAACTAATAGGGGATAGTGTATTTTCTAATAGGGAACAAAAAATGGACATTGTGTTTTCCAACAAGGAACAAAAAAATGACAATGTGGTTTCCAATAGGGCAATAACTAATAGGGGACAATATATTTTTCAACATTATTTGCAGTGTTGGAAAACACACTGTCTCTTGTCAGTTATTTAGGGACAATGTGTTTTCCAAAATTACTTGTAGTGTTGGAAAACACACTATCGCTTGTCAATTATTTCCACAAGGGACAGTGTGTTCTCCAAGACTGCAAATAAGTTTATAAAACACACTATTCCTTGTTAGTTATTTCCTTGTTGGAAAACACATTGTCCCTTGTCAGTTATGTAATGAAGTCCACCTTCAAATTTTAGAACAACTCTTTGGTTATAGTGAAAATGAAATTTCACTTTCTTGATATGATTGGAACAAAAAATGCTCACATTGTTTGCAGTGTTGGAAAACACACTATCCCTTGTGTAGGAAAAGTGGATAGGGGACATCATTAGAATGTAAGATGTCTAGAAATAACTAATAGGGGACAACGTATTTTTTGACTATAATGCTCCTCCGTCTACACCACCGTTATGTGTTGTCGTTGTTGGTCTCTAAGTCAAGTTTAGCTTGATTATTATCTGAAGCTTATAAATTAAACTTATAGTTTAAAATAAAATATTTTAAATAAAATATTAAGTTATTATGATGGTTATAAATTGTTAAGTGGTGAAAAAAGAGAAGTAATGGAAATTAAATGAATGGATGAAGAAGAAAAGTAGTTATGGATGGAATTAAGGAAGGTGATAGTGGAAATTACCTAACATAGGGGTAATTGATTTATTCTCGGGAAAACTTATTGCATTGGGGGAAGTACGGGAATTGGTTATCTTAGATTCTAGAAATTTCTGTAGAAAGTCGACAGGCTTTGGGGAATTTGGGGGCTTTTCACAGAGATTGTGGGTTTTGGAATACAGAAGCTACTTTTGGATTTCAATTTTCAACAATACTTTCAGCACAGTGAACGAAATTTGACCAAGCTTCTGACCAAGCTTTGAGGTTCTATTCGAAACGGGAAATTTTGGGAAATTCAAATGGCCGAAGAAGTAAAAAAGCTTTGGAGAATTGAAAGTAGCAGCAGGAAGCATAGAATCAAACACTAATTTGAGCATCAGATTTTGTATCCAAGAGTCCAAGTTCCTTGCTAACCTTAATTTCTTAACTCTAATGGGTGAAGACGTATAAATTGTATTCCTTCTTGAAATTAAGAATAGATGTTGGGATGGGATTCTTGGAAATCTAATAGTTTTTTTTGCTTTTAATCTAAAAATTATTGTTTCAGAAGTTTTTTTTAATGAGTTCTTGTTCTCAGTAGTTATATCTCTGTATTCGTGTTTGAAAATTGTTTGAGCGTGGTTTCTTTCTTGTACTTTTTTGGATGTATTGTCACTCAGGCGCTATTGTTCTATTTCACAAATTTCCTCTTTGAAGCCATTCTTGACTCCTTCGTAACTATCACATGGGTGGAAGTTCAACATTTGATATTTTAATTTTGCGTTACCAGTCATTGCCCTGTTCTTTCTATGCCCTGTCCTATTGTAAATCGCTCCTCCATTTTCACCTAGGATGTGCAGGTAGTCTGGCTAAGGAATTAGAAGAGGAAGATGGGACAAGAGCTTCTAATGGTATTTTGTGAGTATGATATTACATTATGATTGCATTTAATTGGTGATGTTTTTATATAGATGCAGTATTAGGTGGTGATGCAGTGAATTAGTAATTGTGCATGATGATATGATATGATTTGTTAGTTTAGAAATGAGTAATTTATCGGTTACATTATATTGTTTGGATAGATGTGATGAAGGACAGTGTAGCACCACTCGTTTACGGGTGCCCTGCTACGCTGTGATTCCTTCTCACGAGGTGTTTGTATTTAAATAGATATATTGTGCACAACATTGCTTGTATGCAAGGATTGCAGGTACATAGTCTCGATTCCACCTGCTTCGGCAGGACAGGGCGAGCACCTATGACCCAACGGTATAATGTTGAAACAGAGGTGGCAATGAAGTCATCCCGTCCCATGATGTCAGATTGTCTTGTTTAAATGGTTTTGTGCGTTCTTGTAATTGTCGTTCTTTGTGGTTTGTGGTTGTGTTATGTCATACATTATTTATGTTGGTATTTTATAAGCTGTGTTTTATTTTATTTAAATAATGGTAATGATTGTTTATTTTAATGTTAGATTAAATTGTATTTAAATATTTAAATGTTTTATTTATTTTTAAAAGTCATGTATTTTATTAAATGTTAATTAAATATTAAATTGTGGTTATTATTTTAATTAATTATCTTGTTGAGGATAATTGTTAGAATAGATTATTAAAATTAATTAGATAATGTGATGTGTAAGTAAAGCTGTAAAAACGGAAATTAAAACAAAAAGTATTGAAAATAGAAAAGTAAATAAATAAAAAGAATGAAAAAGTTGTGAGAACGAATGAGAATTCAGATCTGACTGAAAAGCTTTCTTTTAAAGAATTAATTTCTTTTATTCTGGATTTTTGGGTGGGCTTTTGAGAGAATTGACAATATCTTTTAATGAAGGAAGAATTTTTGTAAGTTTTTCACACACAGAGGATTGCTGAGACAGAAGTTGTGCAAGATAATTGTTCTGTGCTGTTGAGTCTTCGAGAGTTTTGGGGAAAGATATTTTGATCTTTTGCTATGTTTTGAGGAGAGTTTTAGAAAGGGATTTTCAATCTGTTACTGGTGTTATTCTGGAGAGAGCCTTCTGAACAAAGGTTGAGATTTGAATTCGAGTACAGTATTCTGGAGACGGTTTTCAAAGCAGGAACTAGAGGCTCTTCACAGAGGCATCGGTATCAAGCAGGCTTCATCAGTTTCTCGAGAGCGCAGGACTCCAGGTTCCACTCTCTCCTCTTAATTGTATTTGAATCTGTAAAAAGAAAATAAATGTGTTTTGAATCAATCTTTGCTTGTAAAAGAAAATCTTTCTAAGAATTAGATTTAAATGAGTTCTTTGAGAAAATAAAATAAATAAACAAATGAGTAAATATGGTTGATTGTTTGAAAGAAAAGAAAACTTTTAATAGAAATTTAATGATTACTAGTTAGCAAATCAATAGGAGAAAATTATTGTCATTTGAGAAACCATTATGTAGTTTCTTTTATAATTTGATCATGAAAAATATTGATCTGATAAATAGATTTAATTTGAATATACATATAAATATATATACACAATTTTGAAGAGGTATATATATGTTTGTTCTTATTTAGATATATTATTGGTTGAATAGAAAATTGGGTACAGAAAAATCTATGTCTGGTTGGTGTTAATAAATATATTCTTAAAGATTATTATATATATATTTATATGAATATTTGTATATATTAATATGTACCAATTATATAAACATAGTCTTTTATTGTTATTTTATAAACCTGTTAGGTGAAAGAATCAAAATTTTTGTTCTGTCCGACTCTATGGCTGTACCCGTTCTCAACACATAATTCAAGATTATAAATTTAAAAGGAGAAATAAAATAAAAATAATAATATAAGAATAAAATATAATAAAATAAAATAAAAAATTTTAAAAAAAATTATAGGGGGGTGGGGTCGGCCGAAGCCGTACCCCCCACGGCCCCTGCAGGTAGCAGTACGTAGCCCGCAGGCTGCGCACAACAACCAAGGTTGCGCACGACAGCCTAGGCTACTGGTCGTAGCCTATGGAGGCCGCAGCCCCACAGGCTGTGGTACAGGCTGTGCAGACTGCAGCCGGCTGCGGCTGTACTAGGCCGTCGGCCGGTTCCCTTTTGTGTTGGTTTTTTTTTTATTATATATATATATATTAATATTTGTTTTTTAATGTTTTTAAAATTTATTAATATATTTATATATATATATGTATATATATATTAATATATTAATATTTGGTTTTAATGTTTTTAAAAATTTATTAATATATTTATTATTTTTTTTTTTTATAATAATAATAATATTATTATTAATATATATATTGATAATGTTTTATATAGATTATATTATAAAACGTAGAATTCTGAAGTATTTGAATGACAAATAGAATTAACTTAATTATTTGATTGAGAATGAATTGGAGTTAATGGTGCAACTTTGTGAAATTAATTTGAGTGTATCTCTTCCTTTGTGTTTTTTTTTGTTTTGGCTTTAATATCGATGAGGGAACCTTGTTGCTTATCTGTGAAATTTTATTCCAGAGGCATGATTTATTTCTTTCAATTCAATGTTATCCTTGTCTTGGTCATACTTTTAGAATTGAAAGCTTATTGGTTTAATGCTTGGAAGGGTTGAACGGTTTTATTAAGACCTTTGGTTATGTGTTGTCGCGAGAGAGTTAATGCCTCGCATTTTCCCATTTTGAGTATAATTCTTTATTTATTTTTAGTTCAACCCTTGCCTAAATTTGTTTTATATTAGGGGTCTTAGGGAGAGTGGCTTTTCGTGGGGGTCGGCGCCTCAGTTGAAGGAAGGGCCAGTAGATCCCATGAGAGCTATGCGATGAAACTCTCCACTAGACACCCTTGTACTTAGTTTTGGTTGCCTCTGGAATAGTAAACTTTATGTTGTATCTGATTCTTGTGAATTTGATTTATGGTTGTTATTTTGTTACTTGTTTAATTGATAATGCTTTACTTAATTGTGGTAAGTTTCATAGCTTTATCCTGTCATGTTTGATTCATGAACGTTGATGGTTATTTCATTGTATATCTTGAGTTTGTTTATGTACTATGTTGTTCATGAGTCGGTTTGGCTTTCATGGTCGGGTTCTCTTCCTTGTCACCTTTGAGCATAGGGGGTGAATTATTTATAATTCACATGGTTGGGTGGAACATGCTCCTCACCCATTGGGTTCCCCATCAGCAGCCTATCTTCTCAGCATTTCTGCAGTTGGTGTTGCATCAGTGTTCCTTTGTAATTCAGATTTCATTGTATTTATATTATCCCACACGTTTGGGAGATTGGATGTAATTATTAATCAAGAGCTTGTAATGTAATATTAAAATGATGTAATAGTTAGGATCAATTGTAATTTATTAAAAGAGATTTATTGTAATTGTATTATGTGATGTATTAATATTCCCACTCTTGGTTATTAGATATATCCTTATTCATGGTTTATAATATTAATAGTTATGTTGTTATCTTTTGTTTTCGTTGTTAGTTATTTGTGAAGTAACCTCGCATGCCCCAGAGAGCTAAGCGTAATAGTGCAATGTAATGTGTTATGTGATTATGGTTAATGTTTCTTGCATATTTAATTGTATTGTTTAAAAAAAAAATTATTTGCTTTGTGTGTGTTCTCTGGGGTTTGCACGGCGGGCGTTACACCTTTCATCTATAATTTTTTTTTTTTTTGTCTCTTTTTTGGAGAAAAGCAACGTTTGGAATTTTTTTCATTATAAATTAACCGTTCATCAAAATTTAAAATAAATTAAATTTTTAGAAACTAGACTCCATTATACAAATTTAAAAAAAAAATTCAATTAGTTTCCAAAATTTGTAGGGGTAGCACGGATAAAATTTTGCTTTCCAAGAAGTGTCCACTTAGGAAATTAGTGAAAAAAAAATATTCATTAAAAAAATATTAGAAAAATCATGCATCAACTACATACTGTTAACTAATTTCTCATCAGAGTGATTTTAAAAATACTAAAAAAAAATCACCATGCTAGGGATGTACAAGAGTTGCTATGTTATGCTTTTCTAATAAAAACAACACCAGTTTCTATATGTCTCTCTTTTGAACCCCTTAATCTCAAACATTTTCAAAACAAATTAGTGGTTTAGAAAGTAGACTCAGAGCAATTCGATCCTTTTTTTGTTCCATCACAAAATTTTGAGTGTAACTATCCTCAATTTCATGTCCAAGGTTAGTATTTCCTGATTTTAGAAAGAAAAAAAGTGGCCAATTAAGCCCCCTTTTTGGGACCCATATTTTTGCACTTACCCAATGATGCCCTAGAATAGTGGTAAACCAATCATCAAGAGTAACATACTGTGTTAAAACTTCCACCACACCAGCCCAAATTCACTTTAGGGAAACCCATTCATAACCCCACAAGGGGAGCTTCACCAATTTATCCCTTTCATTATCCTTGAAGAATTGGTCCATAACATCTTCATTACTCTTCCTTTCTTTATAAAACTTGCAACCATCCATCGACAACCCAGTAATGAATGCAATAAATTCTACATTGATGATGAACTCCAAACCTTTCACCTTCAGATATCTATTATGGGCCAACAGTGAAAAAAATCCACAAAGGCTTTGGGGTCATGACCATGAAGCCTTTCCAAATAGGGCGTGAAATGCCCATGTCTCAGAATCCTTCAAATTTTGTGCTTTGTAGGATAGGGTTTGATCCTGCTCCTATCACCACCCATTTCAATTACCAACATTAATAGATACTAGAGTTGAACCACACTTGCAAGATTACAATTAAGCATGGGAATAGGAAAAACATAACCCATAAAACATGTGGTAACTAAGAGGGTGATAATTACTCGATCACCCCAAATCACAAGCCCAAATCTAGCTATCATCTCGCAATAAAATCTTAACCTTCTCGGGAAGGGAAGAGTACTCCTCCCATTCCTTGAAATTATTATGGTTGATAGCCTCATTTACAAAAATATCAACAAGGGAATTACCTTCTCTATAGGTATGCATGACACAGGTCTCATCAAAGGATCTCAGCATCACATGATTGAATCAACAATAAGTTGTTCAATTGTCCAGCTTGGCTTCTGATTTCCAAGAAAGCAATTAACAATGTTAAGGGAGTCCCACTCAACCCATAACTTAGAAAAGCCCCTATCCATCACAGACTTGATGCTGATGTAACAACTTCAACATCAATGCGATGATTAGTCGGAAAAAATGATATATGTTAGTAATGAATATTCATATTTTTAATTTGTTTTGTTTTTATTATGTTTTTGGATTATTAAAATTAGGTTTGGGAGTCTCAAAACTATCTTTTCTATGTAAATCATAAGTTAGAAGGTCTTTATAGACTTTGTGATGTCACTTTTGATGTAATTTTTTAAATTACATTTTGATTAATCAAAATGGTATTAATTATTTTATGTACACATTTTTTGAATTATTGATAGAAATACATATTGAAAAATGTCCATAACTTGCAAACTACTCAGCCATTTTCAAATCTAAAAGATGTGTCACACTTCTAGACTTAATTGACTATATGATTAAAAAAAAAAAAATTATACTTTTTAACCAAATTGAGTTGGTTAAAAATATGTTTGTTAATATTTTGAAAAACTTGTGAAAAATTGTAAAAAAAATTATTTACAAATCAAAATAATAAAAATATTTGGCACATCTATTCGTATTTCCTTAGTGTATATTAAAGGCTTAAACAAAAATATTTTATTTTATTTAGAATTAAGTTAAGAATGAAATTGTGTCTACTTTCTATTTTATTGAAATATCCAATTTTCATCAAATTGTGCTTTTAAAAAAAGTAGGACCCATAAATTAAATTTAATTTCCCACAATTTTTAATACTACCTTTTTTTCCAAATTATGTAAATAACTCATTCATTTTTTATTTGAAGTTGTTTAATTCTATATTTAGTATTTTTATTGTCACTTAGGACTATTGTTTGACCCATCATGATCTCATGCTCACCTACATATCACATTTTATTTATCCCTTGCTCACATAGCCTCATAGAATATTAAAGAGCCTTGATTAAATATCTATATGCCTAATTACTGTAATTATCATGCATCTTAATCTATGAAACAACCTTACTACAAGAATAGTAGCTAAAGTATGAAGAGGATGATTGCCAAATTCAACAAAAAATAATTGCATGTGGAACTAACTATGTTGCTTATAAATGTTTGGATATTATGAAAATTAGAAAGTTATCAACATAATCTCAATAAGAATTGTGAAGCCTAGGTCCCTAAATCTCACAACCATATAGAATTTTTAGTGACACTAAAGCTTCCAAGAAGATATGTAGTTTTTTTGCATTGTAAAAATAAATTTAGAAACAATATATTTTCATTGTATTAAGTATAAGACAACCCTTCCATAATCACTCTTCCACAACATAGATAATCTTTAAGGGATTTTTTTTTTAAAGACATATTAAGGTAATTATAATAGCAAAATATTTCCACTTGTGCAACTTGGCCAAGTTGTCTTTGAAATTTGAGGCCACCATTTCCTCTACCTCTATGCTTGAAACAATTATAATCCCTTGAGCACAACCTTCTAGTTTATTCTAATTTTAATTTCACAAGGCTTGCAAATATTCAATTTGATGCATACTCTTAGACTCATGAAATTCCCTATTTTATCCAGGCTATTTATTTTTTATTTTCAAGTTTCTATAGTTTTATTTTATCATGGTCATATTTTCTTTCATTCCATTTTAATGTCTTTTTTATTTTCTTGAGGGATAAATACTTTCCATGAATGGACTAAAATGAAATTGTGACTATATTAAAATATTTTACTCTATTCTAAATATTTAGACATATTGAACCTTATTCATTCTATATTACCAATATTTTCATATCCATATCCTCAAGCCCAAGCATTTAAATCATATCGAGTAGTGATTTTAAATTCATATTTTGGTCCTTTAGATCATAACTATGCACCACATGTCATTCATGAACCATACCCATGTAGCATATCTAGAGAATGGCATTCCTCTCTAGACTTCAAAATTTCAATAAACCAAAATGCACTTTCTCTCTTACATCTATAAATATAAATTTTTTTCACCCAAGAAAATCTAGATCCAATTTTCCATTGAAAAGCATTTGATTTTTTAGTTCATCTCCACTCCCAATTTTGAAACCTTTCATTGCTTCCACATGTCTATCTTGACATTTGCTAGTTGTTACTTCTACAATATTTTTATCTCCCAAAATTTTTAATTCTAGTAAATCATAGTTTATTTGACATCTCAGATCTAGATTCTATATAGATTTCACCTCAAGCATCCTATAAACCCATCCAAGTGAGGAAGCTATGAATACTTGCATCCACCTTTCAAGTCCATAGCCTCTTGAGTCTACTGCATGGAATTCTTTATTTTTCCAATGTATCACTCATGGAGCTTGTTTATATGTTTATTCTAGAGTCTATGTGCTACATTCTCAAACTTCAAACATTCAATGACTCTAGGCTTATTCAAAATTATTTTAAACTATATGAGGCATTTTTAGGCTTAGCTATTTGATTAAACTCTGAACATAGGCTAAAGTTAGGTCCATGTAAGTATAATTTTTGCATCCAAATTATGCCTATATGAATTTTGAGACCTAACATGTTGCATTAGGGATTAATACCCTTTTATAAGTTGGTATATTGGTTTGACATTTGGTAGTGTTCTATCATCTTCTTTAGCTATATTCTCTTATTCAAAGTTGTCATTTTTCTTCCATGGCATGTTTTTGAGAAAGTGAATTATATTTGAAAGGGGTTTGGACCACTCTTTGAGGCATTTGAGAACTCTATGCTTGACAAATTTGGGGCTATGTGTTACCAAACACTTGGTCTAGACCATTTTTTAAGAACACATAAAATGACGGACTTATGAACCATTAAACAATAGTTGGGAGCTTTCTATCCATGCCTTGTATTTTTTTTCTAAATTAGTATAAAATTCAAGTTGTGGCTTAGACCCCAAAGTTTGATCTACATTCACGTAGTTGACCAAACTTAGCTTGGAGTCTAGGTATTCTTAGTTGCACTTCAAACCCTGAAATCTAAAATAAACATTGGGGATTAAGCTTAGAAGTTCAAATTATCTTCCTAAATGAGTTTTAACTTATTTTGGGAAATGGTTTGTTCTATCAATCGTATTTTAGACTCTGAAGTTTGAAACACACATTGTTGGTTGATCATCCATCTTTGAGGATCAAGTTGGTTTTTTTAGGTTTAGTTTTGACAAATGTATATTTGGAATTTTGTGAGGCATTCCACACAATTTGAAGTTGGGTGCCCAAAGCCCAACTTCTAATGCCCAAATTCTAAGGATCAAGGTCGTTCAACATTTAATTTGAAGTCTAACTTCTAGTCTTGTAAAACATGGATCACATTTTGAAGTCCAAATCCTATGCCCTAAGTGCTTGGTGCTTAGCATTGAATGCAATCCTAAATTTGTTTATGTGGCAAGAGGTTGAATAGACTCTTAATTATTAGACATCTATTTGGAAATCTTAGATTTATTTTCCTTGATGTGCTAAGTGATCAATTTAGAATTTATATTTCAAATCTTGAGAGGTATGCTAAAAAAAAGCTTGAAGTTTCACCCCCAAACTTGTAGATTACATCTTGTAGTTTAGACTTTGAAGTTTGAGACAATGTGACTTAGCTACTTAACTCTTAGGATGAGTGAATTTGTTTTGAACCCTTTAGAAGCCTGTGTAGATGTGAGCTCATAATCCAAAGTCTAAGTTATGCACATTGTTTCCAACACTCTGAGTTTTATGTATTTCCTAAACTAAGCGAGATTGTCCTATTTGTTCTCTTCTTTTGAGATACCTAAGGAATGTGACATAGAACAAGGTCTTGGGCTTTGTTATTTGGCATAGGAACCCTGACCTTTCTCTAATTCTTATTGATTTATATAGTTACAGTGTTGATGCTATGGTGTGGTTAGTATTTCACTTGTGTCACTATCCTTAGTGAATTGGTAAGCATGTTAGGTGTGTCATTGTGTTGTCATGGAACCTTGTATACATAGAGGTACAACATGACATGCTTGGTGCCACATTTGTATGTCAAAAAAATTATTCATCTGATTTTTATCTATTGATGTGTTAGATGAAAGCTTGGGGCATTACAACTTGCCTCAAATGATGCTTCCTAGAGCTATATTAATTTCCTTACTATAAATATACATCAACTAAATATCGATGATCAATTTTTGTATAGAAAAAAATCACTCCATTACGATAAAATTATGCCCCTTGAAGTCTTTTATAATAATATGACTTCAATCAAAATCCCTAATGCAACAATTTCTTTCTTTCAATAAAAATCCATGATGTCCATTAAAGACTTTTCCCTCTCTTGGAAAGGTCAAGCAATGAATATTATATGGAAGATCCACTTCATGAGCAAAGAATTTGGAGTTGTGAGCTCACAAATATTCCAATTCTAAATTTCCACGGTCCTTGCCATGACACTTTGACATGTTATGCTTCAATCAAAATCTATCAAAATCCATGATGTCCATTAAAGACTTTTCTTTCTCTTGAAAAGGTCTACTGGTGAATATTATATGGAGGATCCATTTCATAGGAAAAGAATTTGGAATTGTGAGCTAACAAATATTTCTAATTCTTAATCTCCTCCATCTTCAACACGACACTTTGATGTATTTTGGTTCAATCAAAATCTATAATACAACAATTTCTTTCTGTCAATCAAAATCCATGACGTCCATCAAAAACTTTTCTTTCTCTTAAAAAGATCTAACGATGGGATCCACTTTACAAACAAAGAATTGAAGTTATGAGCTGACAAGTATTTCCAATTTGCGGCACGACACTTTGACGTGATTTGCTTCACTCGCTTCTAATCAACTCTGTCTATTCCAAGAAAAACTAAATATTCTTCGTCAGCACGGCACTTTGACGTGATCTGTTTCAGAAACGTAATAAACTTGAAGTGTTGGAAACGACAGATTTAAATTCCATCAAAATCATTTCTGAATACCACCTTCCTGGGCACGGCAGTTTGAAGGAAACGCAGGAGTTCTTTCCTTAATGGAAACGATGGACTTCGGGAAAGAGAAAGTATTGTCTTATTGATAGACTAAAGTAAACAATGAAATCGATATGTGAAATAATGTTAACTTGACACGCTTAATTGATGAAGTGAAATTATTACATATATAAATTTATTTATTTATTTATAATTTTTGTAGAATAAATTGTGTATCAAATAAAATATTTTTTTATTTGTTATGTTTATATTTATTTTGATTTTTTTAAATTTGTGTGGAGGATAAGAATACTAATGTATTTGTAGGTTTTATTAGTTGATAACAAATGAATTAATGAGATACTAGAATTAAAATAATTTGATTAAATATTCTAATGTATTTTCTTTTCAATTTTATTTTAAAATATCAAAATTAATTTATCTATCATTCTATTAAATAATAGTTATGAACATTAATAGTGTGATGTAAGCTATACAATCTTTTAGTTTTTTTCATTTTAACTATACAAAAGTTAAAGTGCAAACTTATTTTTATATCACTTTTTAATTCTATTTATTGTCTTATTTGATAAATGACATTATTTTTTACTAATATTTGCAACAAAGTTTTAACTTTTGTTGAATTAGATTCTTTTATTTTAAGTTTTAAACATCATTAGAAGCAAAATTTTGAAAGAGATAAAAATTTTCATTTTTAATATGTCAAGTGATTTAATAAAATATCATTATATTAATATTATTGGAAAATTAATCATTCTAATAATAGTTTAAACCTCCCCTCATTCCTTGGCCTTCGCGGGTCGATTCAACCACCAATAGCAAGGATGATACTAGATGGATACCCCTAATTGAGAATGGATTAAAGTCAATTTTGATGGGGCTTCTTATAAGAATCTTGGACAATCAGGCCAAGTGTAATAAGATAACATGAAGGAAAAATACTTGCAGAGAAAACATCTTGAAGGAACCAATAATGAGGTTGAATTCCAAGTGACTTCTAGATAGGAATTAAATTGTGTAAGAAAATGAAATTTTGAAGGGTTCACATTGAAGGTGATTTCTTAATAAAGGTTATACCCTATCCAATTGTGCACAATGTAGATTGTATCTATACAAATAAGGTGAGATACATGTGGCACCCCAAACATAGATGTTCACTAGTCCTTCACCCTAGTGAGTTGAAGGCGGAAATGGAGACAAAGAAGGAGATAAATGATCATCATGTAGCATGAATTAGCTCTACATAGTTTGGTATAGGATAGGAGATAGTTTTTAATACCATGTTTAGGTGATGGATTTGTTAGGAAATTTTTAGATATGTCCCTTACTCTGTTCAACCACAAACCTAGATTTTGGCTCCTATGCTGAGCATTACATTTATGTATACTTTAGCTTGTAATCAAGTGTGGCCCTTCAACCAATTTCACTTTAAAAAAAAAAAAAAAAACCAATTAACATATTACACATCCTAGTGGAAATAATAAAATTCAATACGTTACTTATTTTTTTAGCCGTGTAATAAGGATTGAACTTTGAAATAGATTAATTTTACCTCTTTTAGGTATTGTAGAGCATATATATCATGTACTTATTCCTTCCCCTACATTAGTTAAGATTTAATATCATTTTATTTTTTATATGGTAAGATAATATATGACTAAAATTTTATCTATGTTTCAATTGATACGATCTAATTTTCTTTGACTCTGTAGCAAGATAACATGAGTTCAAATTAATATAATTTTATTTTATTATATATAAAAAGATAACATATGAATAGAATTTAAGAAAAAATTTGATCAATAAAATCTTATTTATATTGTATATCAATAGTTTTGTAGGGAGAATATAGAATTAACTTAGTGAAAGTTTATCATATATTGCCTTCAACCATGTGGAATATTAAATAATACCCCTAATTTTCTATTTTTTCTTCTTTATCTTATTTTTTTGCCCCTAGTTAGACCATGATTCTTATTAAAATATTTTCATTTTTTTTAGATTGCAGGAATCGATCAAGTATCCATCCCCCTATAAACTGTAGCATGCCTACCACGAGGATAGTGGGGAGACTAGACCTCCTGACCTCTTGCCTACAATAGGATGCTTTAGCCAATCGAACTAGGCCCACTGCCCCAAATATTTCCCTTTTTACCACATATCATATGCAACTATTTCTTAAATAATATTTGTATCCTCCTATTTATTTATATTGATCATATATTAAACTAAACATTTCATTTCCACCATTCACTCTCGAGTACAAATTTAAAGCCATGAATGAATTTTGATGAAATATTATGAAAATAAAGTATGTTAAATATGATATTGTAATTTTACATTGATCCATATTGGGAACATATAATTGAAAAAAATTAGGGTACCTATTTGATTTGACTATGAAGTCATTATTAACTTCCTTTACATATTTAGATAGAGAAAATAAATTCATACTTACGGGTAGAATGAACTACAAGAAATGAGAAATATAATTACATTATTCCATCTTATATCTACCCATCAACCTAAAAATATGTTTTTTTAGTGTTATCATATTACAATCCTTTAATAAAATCTATTTATTAACATGTATCAAAAAATATATTTATAAATTGTAAAAAAGGGAAAATATTTATTTCATCAATAGCAAGGACAACACTAATTTGATGTATGAGACATTCTTGATGGATACCCACATGTAGAGTATTTTTTCAATTACCTTATATATTATCCTTCAAGAGGCAAATGGATCAAACCTCTCTTTTCCAATCAAACTTCTCTTATTAAATCAAACTTGCTTCTCTTCTTTCCTATACAAACACCTTGATCATTTTATCCAATTAGAACTAAATAAATATGTATGCAACTCTACATCATTAGCATAACCATATCTTGTTTATGGCCATATACAAACCAAAAGTAAAAAAGAGATAAATTTAAAATTAATTAAATTTTACCAATTTTCTATCCTTAGATCCAATTCTAACCCCTTCTACTATCAAATCTAAAATAACTAAGAAAAAAATAACTATGATTACCCTCTCTAACTCTTATATCTAGTGATATGTTTATTTTTTAATGATATTATATAATCTATTATGAATTAATGTTACACATTAAAAGAGATAAAAGAATGTGTTAAAATAATCCACACAAAATAATTTAAAATGAGAAAAAAAAAGCTTTTTTCTTTTTTAATAAACTAATATTTTTCTTAAATAAATATTTATTTATTAAAACATTGAAAAAAAATAGCTTTCCTTTTTATTAGATTATATATATATATAATACCGTATAAATTAAAATTCTTACAGAGTAAAATTAAGTCACGTACAATTAACTTATATCATAAATATCTTTATGAGCAAAGTGATAAAGGAAAGGTGAGGACTATTCTTCTTTCCCGTCCTCACCGTTATTAGTTCCTACCAGGGAACTATAGGCACGGCCAAATCTTAACAAGTTATTAATAATTCTCTTTTTAATCAATGAGAGCTCAAACATTTTTTCAATTTGATTTTTTTTTTTATCTATTATCAATGTATACATGCCAATTATATAACAAAACAAATTTCAAAACTCAATTATCTTCAATCTAATTGGTAGAAAAATTTCACCTGATATAAGCGATTAATGTGCTTCCATAACTTCCATTTAACGAAATTTTCTACCACAATGACCATAATAAAAATAATTATTTACATGTTTATTAAAGTTACTCTATAATAGGTGGATTAGTCTATAAATATTAATAACTTGGCACACATTTTCGTTAACTAGTTATTAATAACTTTCATTTAAACAAATGAGAATTCATTTTTATTTTCTAGTTGACAAATATTTGAATAACTGTAAAGTAAATATGCAAAATACTTAACAAAACAAATATCAAAAATTAATTTTTTGAAATGTAATTGGCTCAAACATTATAACAAAAAAATATTCCAATTTTTTAAGGCACTTTTTACCACAAAATATTTTTCCACCACAAAGTTAAACTATTAGTCAAGGGATTTAATAGAAGTATTTTTCATTTGACAATTAATTATTTTTATGCATTCTAAATATTTATTTACTTTTATTTCTTAAAATATAATTAATAAATTATTATATAGTATATGAAAAAATTAAAAATATATACTATATAATATACAACATTTAATACAACTAGTATATTATATTATAAAATTATTTTTAATATATTATATATTATATTAATATATTAAATTATTATGTAATATATTAATTTAACATTATATTATAATATATATTCTATATAATATGAAACATATATAACATATATAATTTAATATATTAGATAATAATTTTATAATATTATATTATAATTTTTAATAATGTGATATATTATTTTTTAATAGTTTAATATATATTGGATTATTTATTATATTAAATTAACATCTAATAGATTAAATTAATTTTGTGATGAGAAACATTGTTATCTTGATTTTTTATTTATATTTATAATAAATTTATTTATTTATATTAAAAGAATTATTGATTCAAATAATTCATATGTTTATTAATTATATTTGAAAAATTTAATATTAAAATATCAAATTGTTTTAATAAATATTATAAAATCAACCTCCTTAAATTGTAATACCAAACTTAACTTGACATTATAAAACTATTTATTTATACAAAAATATATTATAAGAGTATTGTAACTTTGTAATGTGAAATTCACAAACTACAAGTAAATATTATAAAATATTTAAATAATGTAAAGGATGTTGATTCTTTGAAAAAATATACATTTTAAAATATTTGGAGTAAGCTTATTATTTTAAAAAGTAATTAGCATCATATATTTTAGAGTAAAGGATGTTTCAATTCTACTAATGTGATTTAATTTTTAAATTAAAAATAAAAATAAAAATTTATGTTGTATAAAATATAAATATTATATAATATTCACAACTAGATCATGACAATATTCTCATTATTTTCATTGAAAGAAATTATATTGTTCATTGAACAAAAAATAACCATGAAAATAATCTAGATGCAACAAATGTGCATGGAAATCTTTACAATCCTCGATTGTATTACTAAAAGAAATATCTCATTACAAATTGGAGACAATATAGATTGCAACATGTATTCATTTAAGCTACAATAAAAGTTTCATTTAAGTTACAATCGAAGTACACAATGTAGTTATAGGAAATTGAACAATCTCAGACACTATTTCCTATATCAAATTAGAGAAATTCCTATCCCTATGCCTCTTCTTTAGAGTTTCAAAAGTCATAACCCTTTTAAATGACAAAGAGATTAAATTTTAAAGAGGGATATATCCAGATTGAAGACACATTTGACACCTGAGACTAGTTGAACCCTCAAATTTGTAACAAATTGGCATCTAGAATATTCCCTTTTCATCCTTATCCTTAATGCAAACCTTTAACCTGCCTGTAAAAATACTTTTACCAATCACACTTCACTTACAAGTGAAAAAAATTTACCCCCAAACATTTTACCCACATACTAGTATTTAAAATAATGCATTTAACTCAATATTTTTTAACTAGCATTTTATCTGTTAAACCTTGAAAATCCTCTCTGAAATTAGTTTTGACATTTTGTCTAACATTTTCTACCTTATGCAACAAACTCATCTTCTTTGTCAATGCTTAAATCCTGTCATAAAAATGCCTTAATTTCATGGACTTTTAGCTGACCTTGCAAACGTAAATGCTTCTCAACCCCCTTCTAGTTTCCTAGATCAAATGACTGCTTTCCAACTCAATGAGGACCCTGGCCAATCATATGCATATTGCGAGGAAATAAGCCATTGCGGGTTTGTTTCATTTAAAAGCCTTATAGCTGCGATGCAATGATCTTCTTACACTTTGAGGAGTCAAAAGATGGCACAGTGTAAGGTTTGGAATTTCTAAACAAGTGAATAACTACCCTCAACACCAACAAAGAGTAGTTAATAAATTTCAATAATATAAAATAATTATTATTTAATTTATAGTCATATTTGTCATTTTTAGTTGCTACCATTGAAAATATAATCTTATGACCTTCATTGTATTTCATGTACCTATGGTGAGATCTATGATCTAAAAGTAAATTTTGATCCCATAAGAATTACACATTGTAGGTATGTTTTACCTCATGAAGTACAATGAGACCCATTAGATGATATTTTAGATCAATGGTGGTAACTAAATATTAGGGTGAAGCCACAATAGTGGTTTACAATTGAAGTGAGGAAGAAAAACTCATAGAAAATGAATGCATGGCAAAAAAATTGATTTTAGGGGTTCGTACGAACATACTGGTTCGACCGAACCCATTAGGGGTTCGCTAGAACTTCGGTTTGGGCGAACCCTTTTAATGCTTTCCCACCAAAAATGCCAAAAAAAACCCTTATAAAAGGGGGGTTCGAATGAAGGGGGGTTCAAATGAACCCTGGTTCGAGCGAACCCCTGGGGTTCATTTGAACATTATTCCTCATCCCTCCTCTGAGACACACAAAAAACCTGAATTTTGGCACTTTGGAGCTCGGGTTGATGATGAAAATGGAGGAATCTTCACAAACCCAACTGGAATCAGGAGTCCTCAGGAACAAGCTATCCAATGAATATAATCTTAAAATGTTTTGGTTTTATTATGTATTTTTTTTTTTAGTTTTATTAAACATAGGTTTTTCATCGAAAATGAAGGTCTATGTTGCACATGTGGAAAAATAGCATGATTATCAAAAAAAAATTGAAAAATATGAGTGCACCAGATATTGAAGTCCTTAATCCAAAAAAAAAATAAATTGAATTTCGATATATACAAAAAAGGTTATGCGTTATATGGTCGCGCTATGTCTGAATTGTAATTGGTTTGACTTCAAAACTTGATTCAAGAAAAAATATTTAATTAAAAACTATCTAAACAAGTGGAAGCACTAGATATCGGAGTTACGAATCTAAATTAGAAAGAATTAGAATTTTATCCTTCATGGAAAAAATTTATGCGTTATACGGTCTGCGTCACTTTTTAAAAATGTTTTTTTTTGAAAAAAACCAGTTTTTGTGGAAGATGGAAAAGAAGTGTAAACTGATTCCAAAAATTTTGAAAAAAATATTTTTAGAATCTACTGACAAAATGTGACGAGACTCTAGTTTGCATTATCTTCAAATTCTTCACGGTTTAGCCGCTATAGCTGCCCGAATGTGAAGATTTAGTTAAAAATAATAATTGCAGAGTCTAGTTTGGCTAAAAATTGTAAACCACTATTGTGGGATCACCGATTAGAATCTTTATTTAATTTAAATGGAAAGATTCACCATGGTAATTCATAAATTTTTCTATTATTTTCCAAGATTTTCTACAAAATCTAGCATATACATATTATTATAGTTTATATGCTTGATAATTAATCCAAAATTTGAAATAATAAGAATATAATATTCTACTATTTATACTCTTATGTATATTGTAGTGTCCCTCCAGCTTAGACATACTGTTTAGATGATTCTGCTTGATAGATGCTTTAGACTACTTTGATATTATGTTGTTTTGATTTTGAGGATGATACATTGACATCCTGGTTATTTGGTTATGTAGGTTCGATGATACTATGATAGATTCATTCATGATATGGCTTATTGGTTATGATTATTGCTTATGTTATCATGTTGATATGATTGTATATTATTGTTCTTGTTCGTTTGTGTCGGTGAAGAAGACAGTGTGGCATTACTCATTCGTGAGTATCCTACCATGCTGCAATTCTTATTCACAGTGTGTTTTCTAACTTGAGTTTATATATATACATGTTTTAACCTTGATGTTTTCTTGCAGACACAGGTACTAGGTAACAGCTCCACCTGCTTGTCAGGTTTGAGTGTACCCCAATCCAATCTTATTATGTTGACCGGAGATTTTGACAGGTCTGTGTTTAACCATCATTCTTTGCGAATGAGTATCTTTGTTTCTCCTGTGTTGTCGTTGCGTCTTCGTTTTATCGTCGTCGTCATCATATTCGTCTTTATCGTTCTTATTGGTTGTGTTTTGTCATGTTCATTCGTACCGTCTTGGTTGTGAATTCTGAATGAAAAATTAGTGTTTAATTGTTTGACCATGTATACAAATATTTAATATGTTTATGTAACACTGTCTTGTAAACTTTATAGCATTTGTGTAATCAATTAACTTTAAAAAAATAAAAATTATTCAATTAACTTTACTCATTACACTTTGTTATATTGGTAACCAAGGCGGGGCGTTACACAGTCGCCAAGGGGATTGAGGCTTGGGATAACCGGGGCGTAGACTCGTTAGAGTGGCAGAAGAAGGCTGCAAGGGTGGAGGATGGTTGGCGAACAGTCAAGGGGAAGAAGTCTAAGAAGGGAGATAGGAAATTATTTGAAATGGTCCTTTGATCACAGACCAAAGGTAGACCAAATTTTGTTGCTTTTGCTTAGCTTATTAATAGGGTCTGTTGGAGGTGTTGGCATTAAGCCTTATTGTTTAATGTTGGAAAGTTCCATTGGTAGTAATTGCTTGAGGCAATCAATAGTATATAGCTTTAGTGGTGTACTTAGGATTTTTTGGGGCTTTGAAGAGATTTTATCTGATGATGTAATGACTATAGTCTTGTAATTTGTTCTTATTTTTAATAAATTCAATTCTATTACTGACCAAAAAAAAAATCTTAAAAAAACATATTTTCTTTTGTTTAGACTTAAGAATGAAATTGTGCCTACTTTCTATTTTTATTAAAATATCTAATTTTCATCAAATTATTCTTTTGAAAAAAGTAATCCAAAACTTACATTTAATTTCCCATAATTTTTATTACTACCCTTTTTTTCAAATTATTTAAATAACTCATCCAATTTTGATTTGAAGTTGTTTAAGTCCATATTTAGTATTTTTATTGTCACTTAGCAGTAATGTTTGGCCCATAATGATCTTATGCTCACCTACATATGAAGTTTTCTTAATCCCTTGTTCACATAACCTCATAGAATATTAAGAGCCTTGATTGAATATCTATATGTCTAAAAATGTTAATTATCATGCATCATACTCTATGAAGCAACCTCAGTACAAGAATAGTAGGTAAAGTATGAAGAGGATGAGTGTTAATTCAATAAAAAAAATTGCATGTGGAACTAATGCTTATAAATGTTTGGATAGTATAAAAATTAGAAAATTCATCAACCTAATCCAAATAAGAATTGTGAAGCCTAGGTCCACAAATCTCATAACCATATAGAATTGTTAGTGAAACTAAAGCTTCCAAGAAGATATGTAGGTTTTTTGGCATTATATAAATAATTTTAGAAACAATTTATTTTCATTGTATTAAGTATAAGACAACCCTTCCATAATATATCTTCTACAACATAAATCTTTAAGGGGTTTTTTTTTAAAGACGTGATAAGGTAAGTGTGATAGAAAAATATTTCCACTTGTATAACTTGCCCAATTTTTCTTTAAAAATTGGGGTCACCATTTCCTCTACCTCTATGCTTGCAAAACTTATAATCCCTTGAGCACATCCTTCTATTTTATTCCAATTTTAATTTCTCAAGTCTTGTAAAGATTCAGTTTCATACATACTATTAGACTCATGAAATTTCCTATTTCATCGAGGTTATTTATATTTATTTTTTCAAGCTTCTACTTTATTTTATCATGGTCATATTTTCTTTCTTTCCATTTTAATGTACTTTTGTTTTCTTGAGGGATCAATCCTTTCCATGAATTTATTAAAATGGAATTATGATTATATTAAACTATTTTTCTCTCAACCTATCACATCAATTTTTTAATCTATTCTAAATATGTAGTCATATTAAACTCATTCTATTCTACCAATATTTTCATATCTATATCCTCAATCCCAAGCATTTAAATCATATTGAGTAGTGATTTTAAATTCACATTTTGACTTGAATTCATAATTGTGTACCACACATCATTCATGAGCCATATTCTTGTAGCACATATAGAGCATATGACATTCCTCTCTAGAATTCAAAAGTTCAATCAACCACAATGCACTTTCTCTCTTACATCTATAAATATACATTTTTTATACCCAAGAAAATCTATATTCAAGTTACCATTAAAAATAATTTTATTTTTGAGTTCATCTTCACTTCAAATTTTGAAACCCTTCATTTCTTCCATGTGTCTATCTTCACATTTTCTAGTTGTTACTTATAGAATATGTTTTTATCTCCGAAAAAATTAATTCTAGGGGAGAGGGCCCAATAGTGGTGTGGGTACCAATAGTTGCCATAGTACATGTACATTCAAAGCCCAATATTTTAAAACTAAGGAACTAGTAATTGTAAGATAGGACCCAATTGAACAAAATATACCCATTACATTCAAAAAGAAACAAATCATATGATGCCACATTGACACACTAAAAAACATGACTTAGTGCATCACTATTGGTCAAACTTTTTTTGGGGGTCTATTATGACCCCTCAACAAAAAGCATGTTGATGGCACCTTTTTTCTCATTCTATGCAGGTGAAACAAAATATTTGAATTGTCCACGTCCCTAGCCACTTGGGGATATAATTTTTTAATGTCAATGTTGCATGTTCATTGCTATGTTGACCCATAAAGTTAGGGTACACCACTATTGGAACCTCTCCCCTAGTGAACCTTCATTCACTTGACATCTCTTATCTAGATTCTAAATGGATTTCACCTCAAGCATCCTATAAACCCATCCGAGTGAGTAAGCTATGAATTAATTTAACTTGCATCCACATTTCAAGTCCATAGCCTCTTGAGCCTACCACATGTAATTCTTCATTTGTCCCACATATCACTCATGGAACTTTTTTATATGTTTATTTTAGAGTCTATGTGCTTCATTATCAAACTTCAAACATCCAGTGACTCAACTTATTTAGAATTGTTTCAAATATGAGGATTTTTTAGGCTTAGCTATGTGATTAAACTATAAAAATAAGACAAAATTATGTCCATGTAAGTATGATTTTTGCATCAAAATTATACCTACATGAATTTTGGGTCACCAAATATATCTTTCTTCTTACCACAATTCTCTAGTGCTTGCCATAATTCAATTTAATAATTCTTTCCTCCTATCCATGAATTATATTTAACTATGAATCTCACATTTGATTGTGAATTAGAATCTCATATTTGAATGCAAATTTATATTTTATTTCTAAGGGACTTTCAAAACCATTTATGTAGCTCAATTATCATTCACTAGTAAGATCAAGTTTGACACAACTTGGCCTTGAGTCTACAACCATGTGTGTACCTTCCTTTTCATTATACACACTTCACTTAGTGCCATGTATATCTCATGTATCTTCCTATGATACCATGATAGGACCTCCAAAGATTCCATGTAGATTCCCACAATCAAATTTATTGGCTTGTATAGAATACAATAAATATTATGGCATGGCTAATTCTTTTAATCCTACTTGGCATGAATTAAATAATGTCAATTTAGTACAACTATGACCTAATAGCAATAAGAAAATCAATACCCATCCTTCATCTATGATTACACCTAAAAACTTGTCACAAGGATTTCCAAGGGTGATCTCACCTATGACAACACTATTGTGATCCATTTTTATGTCTAAGGAATTTTAGATCCAATTATAAGACATAACCAAGATATTTAACCATAGTTTATATGATAATTTGAAGGAGATTAATTTTAAATTGAAACATCAAATTAATTTTACTTTTTGTTGATTGTGTAAGGAATCTTTGGAGAAATGACTTGGATTCTTCTAATCTCATGATGAAAATACAAGATTAGGTAGTAAAATATTTTGTGAAGGTGTGGCTATCATAATATTGAAGATTTATAGATTTAAAGGGGAGTTATAACATCTATTAGAGTTTAGTCCATGGTTCATTCTAGATTAATCTTTTATATAAAATCAAGAATATTTTCAAGTTGGTCAAAGATCAAATCTCTCAAACTTTTAGAATATTTGATGAAAAATATTAAAAGTTTGTTTTTGTTAGCCCTGATGAGGGATTCTTGGAAAGGTTATACACACACACACACACACACATATATATACACATATATATACACACACACATATATATATATGTATATATATATACACACACACACATATATATACACACATATATATACACACATATATATATATGTATGTATATATGTGTATATATGTGTATATGTGTATATATGTGTGTGTGTGTATATAGATATATATGAGTTTAAAAGGGATTTTATATGGAGAATTTTTTTGAGTATAGAAATAAGGATTGAGTTATAATCTGAGATGAGGACTTGGTTTTCTCTTGAGAAAGGAACTTATTGGGGAATACAATTTTATTTTTTATGTGAATATGATACTTGTAATATTTTTAAATTTATTTTCATAAACACCGTTTTTTGAGTTAAATGTATATTCACATTTTTATTAGTAATCATCTATGCAAGTGAAGTCATGATTTTCTAGTTTTTTGTTCTCATGAATGGGTAGGATTATGATTCTAATTTATTCCCTTAGATGATTACACCATTCATTTTGTGATAGGGTGGATTTCAGTGCTAGAATACGAGCAACAAACAAAAGAAATAAAATAACACTAAAAATTCTCTACGCCTCAAGATTAGCCTAGTTGGATTCAACACAAAATAAAGATAATGAAATGGAACCTTTTACCTTGTTTTGAATCGATCCTTTGGTTGGCCCTTCGATCTTTTGTGTTGTATGCTCCTTGGATGGAAAAATATTCAAATGTAGATTGTGAGATGGATGGAAAATGGATGGAAGTGGATTGCAAGTATGAAAAATGGCTAAGTATGGATTGAAATTTTTTTTGCAAGAGTTTGGATAGCATGAATGTTATCTTCCAAAATGAGAGAAAAGAGGGGGTATTTATAGAGAATTTGGAGTTCTCTAGGGAAATGGATGGTCAAGATTGAGCCACCATGATCAAGATGTAGGGCTAAAGTGAGTTGAGAACTCACAAGCCCTTACATTTTGACATGTGGCATGCGAAGTGGCTTGTAAGAGATGATGTGTACATGTAAGAGATGATGTGTACATGAGGTGGAAGGATAGTACATGACATAGAGGTGGTACATAGTACCTTGGGACTCGACAAGATCTCCTCATAAAGGAGGTCCTTGTCCCCATGTGGGTGAAAGGACATGTGGAGAATTAAAAATTCCTCAAATATTCTCATGGGGATGAGAGAAGGAATTTTAAATTCCAAGGAATGCATTGGGGGATTAAATGTGAATTAAAAATTCACATGGGGAATGGAGTTCCTTCTACAAAAGGAGAAAGCATTTAATAAGGTTGACTTAGGACACATTCCATAAATGATATGAGGATTAGGCTGACCTAGCCAAGTGATTAAGGTTGTGCAAGTACTTGATTAGACTAATTAATGACATATTAGAAGAGGGTTAGATTTCACATGTGACTTGATGTGACAAGTCAAAGATCACATGGAGAAGAGAAAAAGGAATTTAATATTCCTTGGAAGGATAAAAGGAATTAAATTTTTTTTGAGAGGTTGATTAGGCTACTTAATGAAGGATTAGAAGAGGTTTAGGTGGCTAAGAGAGATTAGAGGCCAACTTGCAAAAGTCGGAGGATGTGACACATCCTAATCAAGGATTTGGCATGCACACATCCCTAATGATGAGATTAGAAGAATAATTAGGATTAAGAAAGGGATGTGACATGTGAGGAATTAAATGTCATATTTATTTAATTCATTTGATGAAAGGGGGAAAGTATTTAATTATTTAACTAGATACCTTAGCGATTAGAAGAACTTTAGAGGTATTAATTAAATAATAGTGATATTACTTAATTAATGCAGATAAAGGGATGTTTAGATGAAAATGAATAAATTTGGATAAATTAAGTGTCCAATTTTAGGTGTCTACACATTCAACATGCAGATCATATATTAATGACTGCATGAATGGTTCTCTTTGTGTTTATAGAGTAGATTTTTCATATTCATGGTTGTTATGTAGATCTAACAAGCTAGTTATTTGGTCTTATTATATCATTTCTTTTTCTTAGATTATTTAATTTCCTTATCCTTTTTGGTAACTCATTTTTATGTGTCTCATCTTTATTTTATTTTGCTCCATAATTTTTTGATTTGACCCTATCCACCCTTTGTTAATAACTATTTTGAGAAATCTCTAGTTGGATCCCCTATTCTAAATAATTGTCTAAGGGTATTCATTTAAATAATGTTCAATAAATATCCTTAGTAAAAATTTAAAGGGTACTTTTATGGTCAATTCCTTGTAATTTGTCTTTTCTTCAAGTGACTTTGTAAATTTAGGAGATTCAGAGTTTCTCATATTAACATGCCTGTCAGACCTATCATCCCTAGCATGCCTTTCCATCCAAGTCCATATTTCCACAATAATCCCCTTTTCCTTGAATTATAGGATTCTAGGCTTGGTCATCCATGCATCCTTTCGTTGAAATTTAACTTTTCTCCCCAAATTTTCACTTTATAAATTTTAGAGTTTCAAAGTTTATCATATTGGAATACCTATCGGACTAGTCATCCATAAAATACCTTTCCCTCCAAGTCCAATTTCCCCTCTAATCCCCTTTTCCTCAAATTCTAGAATTTCGGTTTGGTTATTCATGCATCCTTTCCTCAACCACCAACTTTTCTCCATAAAATTCTACTTTGCAAATTTTGAAGTTTTAAATTTTCTAATACTATCATGCTTATTGGACCTGCCATTCTTGGCATGCCTTTTCCTCCAATTTCAATCTTCCACTTAAGCCCCTTTTCCTTGAATTTTTTGATTCTGGGTTTGGTCATCCACACATCCTTTCCTCAACTTCCAACTTTTGTCCCCAAAATTTCACTTTCAAATTTTCTCATATTGTCATGCTTGTTTGACCTATCCCTATCATATGGGCCTTCCTGTTGGACCTTTAGGGGTTTTTCCCTCTTCCCCCTTTGGTATGCAAATTCTCAAAAAAATAATTTGAAAAAAAATTCCTACCTATATTCCTACACAACCCAAGACACTATTAATGGCCTCAAAATGAATATTATTTGACCTATGAGGAATCTTATATGCCTCTTTCTCCCTAGTCCCCTCTAAGACAGGAATGGACTAAAAAAGAGTATGGTTGATGATGTAAAGGGTATGATTTGAAGTGTATAGCCATATTAGGATGATGCAAGAAGATATGGGAGACCTATATAATTACAAACAACCATCATTTTTTCCCTAATATCTTTAGATGGTGTTAAAAGATATATTTTGTAGATTAACTAAGGAGAGGAGGAAAAATAATAGTTATAAAACCAATAGAACAATAATATTCACATGAAGCTCTAAGGTGTCAATTTCTAGTTCTAGGTAAAGGTATTTTGATATGATAATGATCTGCGTTCATCCTGAATTGTAATAAATATTTGTAACCTTTGTAGATCAATTGAGTGTCCCCTTGTGTATGGTATACATTTCTAGATGTGTTTTATTTGGTTGATTAGGAGGTGACTATAAAATCCTTGGAAATCCTTTGTGAGGTATCATTTAACATAAGAAAGGAAATGTATGAGTACGGTTATGGATTACTAAGTAGACTCACTTAATATTATATAACCATTTTAATTTTTTAATGTATGTGTAGAGCCTAGCTTGCCTATGCATTTTGAAAGGTATAGTCTTTTATGGTATTGTTGATACTTTGTGTCACCCATCCTTTTTTGCTTGATCCATCACAAAAATAAATGATCTAAGAAATTTAAAATGTGCATCATGTTCAAATGCGTCTATTAGTTGTCTTTCACCCTTGCCAAGTTGTAGTGTAAACCTCAAAACCCTAAAACCCTAGGTTTGGATGAAAACCCTTGTGATTTTCTTATAATCTCACAGTGACCGATTACTGAGGTCACTTGCTCCTTAAGTTACAACTTTAAGGCTTTATCCTTGTGTGTTACTATCCCCTTGCATTATACAATTGAGTGTTCCCTTTTCTTCAATATTCTAATGTACTACTCTAGGGTCTTGTGTCTTCCCAAGCCCCATCAAAAACACATCAACATATCATGTAGCTTCTTCAATTAAAAAAATCTCTTGTTTTGTCTTTTTCTCCCTTTGCGACTCCTTAAAATAGTGACATGTGTTCTATCATACATATGTTGGCATATCACGTAGATTCTTTAGTTCAAGAGGTTCTCATTTTTTTGTTTTCTCCCTTCATGAGTCCCTAAAATGGTGACATGCATCCTACTCTAAATAAAATAAAATAAGGGCTAATGTTTTTATGCTAATATTTATTAAGCCCTTTTTGGTCATCTATGACCAATCCCATTAGCTCCTAGTAGCCTTAAGTTTTTTAAAGGCACATGCATCAAAGGTCTTTATGTAACACGATATATCTTCACTTTGCAAAACCCCTTCCTCTGGCATGTTCATCCTAATGGGTTATCAAAAGGCTGACACGTATTAAAGCACATGTTAATTCTTATCATGAAAGATAAATCCTTCATAGGGTGGTGGTGGGCCAACTTGTTTCTTCCACAAGGCCTTGAAATGTTATCAAGTGTAATCACCATTTTGTTTCATGGAGATTTATACATTAGAGTGATGGTGGGCCAACTTGTTTCTTTCTTGAAACCCTAAAATGTTGCCAAGTTTCATCACCATATTTTTTTATGGAGAGCTACTATCAACAAAGCTTTATTTTTGCATCTCTTTCTCTTGTGAGTCCCTGAAATGCTACCAAGTGTCATCACCAATTGTAGTGCATTAACTCTCCATCAACAAACAAGATTTAAAATTCTAGTGAGAGCAACATAATCATTGATTTTGGTTGATTGGTGGTCCAAATTCAAATTTCTTAATGGATAGGCATGCCATTTCATGGAAGTACTTGCAATAATGATCGAACAACATTTTTAGCTACAAGGATCAAATTTTTCATTGTAGGGCTTATCTTCCATATATTTCCATGCCATATTCAGTGCAACACTAGCACCCATACCTCTTTATGTATGGCAGAGATATCCTTTCTATAGCAAACCAAATTTTAGGGTTGAATTTTTTAGAGTTGTCTTTACTACACTTATAAAAAAATCAATACAAAGGCATGGTGCATACATCAAGATTTTCTAGGATTATCTTCAACATGTGATTTGATGGATAGCTCCTCTACCCTTGATCAATTAGATTTCTATTGACTTATAACCTTAATTAGGTTAGGGTTTGATCTAAGACATTCAAGTTATGCTTCCACTATAAAAGCAACAATTGTATACATTTTTACGGATTATTCCCTTAGGACCCTCTCACGATTTTCTATAGAAAACTCTACACTTCTGCATTATGTCATTGTAAAGTTTGGCTTTATGACTTATGTTAATAAAATATTGCCAGTATTCCTCTTATCACTTACATTTTTAAGTAAATTTTACTTACCTTCATGTTATAGTGAGTTTCTTGGCTATTTCATTGGCTTATGATGTTAATTGAAGCATGAATGTTTTTTTTTCTTGGTGTATCACCTCCTCTTTCCCCTTATGCATTCCTTCCATCATTTTTACTTTGTGAGTTGGTTGGAGTAGGGTAGTGGGAGGATTTCATGTGTTGGGTTGGACTAACACATTTTCACTTAGATCAGAAGAGGAAGTTGACCTGGCAACGAGCCTTTTTGTAATATTTTATAACTAGTTATAACATATTGTGAGCTAATCCTCACTATGGTTTTTCTCTCTCTAGGTTTTCACATAAGAATCTTGGTGCTCATGTGTTATATGTGTTATGGGTTGTTTATGTTTGCAAATGGTTTTGTAGAATACTAATTCACTCCCAGTATTCTATGTTTTCAACAATTGGTATCAAAGCATGGTTCCCTTGAATTAACTTGACTACTTTTGGGAAGTTCTTGGAGATTGAAAACATGCCTAATGGATACTCTAAAAAAGACTGAATATTTGAAAAAGATGGAGAAATCAAAATTTATCTTGAATAACTTGACAAAGTTGAAGGTGAAAACAAAGATCTAAAGGAAAATCTCAATGAACCTAATGAATGCATCAAAAAATTGAGAGAGAAAATAAAAAGTTTTAGAGAAAGACATAGGGAGGTAAATGAACATTTGAAACTAGTGAATGAGAACATCACTAGACTAAAAGTGCAAGTGGAAGAAAATAAAAGAATTGAAGACTTCCTAAATACAATAGCAAAGAAAAAATCCAATGAATGCTAGTTCCAGAATAAAAGAAGCAATTCTAGACAACCCCCTATTAGACAATCAAATTCTCAAAGGTACCAATATTTTAGTGGTCTCTATTATTTCTACAATAATTTTGGACATAAAACAATAGAATGTAGAAGTAAAAATCAAAATGTTTCATCCTTTACTAGTCAATGCTTTACATGCAAAAAGTTTGGACATAGAGCAATTGAATGTAGAAATAAAATAAGGAACACATATAACCATGGTAGAATGTTTCAATATTTCAATGGATACTATTATACATGTAGATTTGGACACAATGATAACCAATGCAGATCTAGAATGAATGAAAAGAATAACTCTCAGAAGAGTGTTGTATGTCACAATTGCAATAAGTCTGGACATATTGCTAGATTCTGCATAAACATAAGGAAGGAAAATCCTAAAAAGAGAAATGATCCAGCCAAAAAGATTGATCCAAAAGAAGTGAAGAAGGAAATTTTAAATATTTGGAGGAAAAAAAAAGAGCCTAAGAAAAAGAAAGAATCAAAAGCTATAAACAAATTTGTACCAACCCCCACTACAAATAATTCTCTCAAAAATTGAAACTAGGAATTGGCTTAGGGGGAGAAATAATAGAAATTCCAATATCCCCTTGTCGATATAAGATGCCATGACTTAGCATGAAGAAATAAATTGAAGATTGAATACTTGGATTCTATGAAGGAAATTCCTGAAGAAAATATGATGTTGCAGAGTTTTGTAGAATAATCAAGGGTTTTTTGTTGCTCAGTAAAGAGTTTTCATCAAATTTATTGATTGATGTATTAAATGTGAATTAGGGTGAATCAAAGGACTATAAATACTCATACCTAGACTATTTTACTCACTTGGAGCAAGTAGTGTGAGAAGGAAAATTCAAAAGTCGATTTGTGAGATAGAGCATTCAAACCCTAGTTTTAGTCAAGTGAAGAAAATATATTTACTATTTTCCTAGATTTTTCTTTTCAAAGCATTTGAATTTAGTAGAGATAGCTACACCTATATTAGTGAATGTGAATGAGAACCCTCCACCAAAATTCAAGAAATACCCTATGAAGATATTTTGGAATGACCTGCTCAGAGCATTTTTGAGCATTTCATATAGGTTTTTCTCTACAAAAGACATTAGGGCTTATATCCATAGAGAAATGGAAGAATATAACCATGTGAAATTCATCGACCCATGGATAAATGAGTTAATTGGAGATGATCAATAGATCAAGCCTGAATATAAAAACCTAGTGGCAAAGAAATTGAATGTCTAACAGCTATTTCCAAATTTCACCTATGATGATTTAGCTAAGTATGTGAGAATGAAATTGAGAAGATTTCATGACTGCTACTTATGGAATGACAAGCTTGACATGATAATGAAGGAAGTTATAAGGGAAGTGACAAGACTATGTGCCACTAGACTTGTGTTAGTATTGAAATCTGTAAACAATAAAGATTTTGTGGAATTAATTAGAGCCACAGTTGAACATAGGGCTCTCACAGTGGACACTATTCAGAACCCTATAGTAAGGTATGTGAAAATGGTCATAGGATACAAAATATACTATACAAATAGGAAGAATTTTGTGTCATCTACAACAATCCATGTTTCCTATGAAATGGTGGAAAAGGGTAAGGAATATGAACTATGTGAGTTGCTTTGGAAACAACCATTTGATAACTTGAAGCAGACCAAAGATACTAAATATCCATTCAAGTTTGGTTCCCTAGTAGTCTATCTATTATTCTAATTTCAGAGGGAGCTTCCAAGAAGAAGTAGTGTCATATGGGATCAAAGGATAATAGTATCACATCAAATTTTGGAACATTTACATAGACTTCATGACATGAAGGTTCAAGAAGAAGCGCTTACTACATTATTTGTAGTATTCTAGAAGAGAATGCATGAAAGGGAGAGAGTTCCTAGGTCCTTAGTGAAAAAATATCGAGATGATATCATAATTTTAGTCTCCATTAATTTTTGTATTGTTGAAGCTATGGAACCTAGAATAGTTTGGATTCCCCCAATCAGTTATGAGATGAATGAATTTGAAGTTGATGATTTTATTAAAATATTACTGAATAGTCTTAAGGATCTTGCACAAGAGAGACATGAAACATATGGAGTAAAATCCATCGAAGTACACATGGAACTATTAGAACTTGCAAGAAAGAAGAAAGTGACAAAAGCTATGAATGCATATTTAAAAGGAAATGGACTTATAGAAGAAAAAGCATAGATGTTAAGAGCAAAAGGTATGTCATTAGCTAGTAATTTTGGTGAGTCCTCGAGACCTAGAAGATCTAGAAGAACAACTTCCAATCTTCCTAGTGTTAAAATTTCCTTTGAAACAATCAAAAGAAAGGAGACTAGTGCTCCAATAACAAAAGAACCTCAAGTGAAATGAAAGAAAACTAATCCAGTAGCCTCAACATTTTCCACTAAGTCAAAAAGAGGAAAGAAACAAAAAACTCTAAGAGAGAAGGATATGAGTGTTCTCTCTAAAGAAGAAGAAGATGAGGATGAAGAGTCACCAATGACTATGAAAAGAAGTAGCACTACTTCAAGG
Source organism: Sequoia sempervirens (assembly GCA_007258455.2). NCBI lineage: Eukaryota > Viridiplantae > Streptophyta > Pinopsida > Cupressales > Cupressaceae > Sequoia > Sequoia sempervirens. The sequence goes on along the minus strand of VDFB02000015.1, from coordinate 86,912,866 downwards.
AAACAAAGAGTAGATATCTCTAACACATATGAAGAAGAAGAAGTTGAGAAAGAATACTTTTGGATACATATACATAAGGTAAAGGAAAAGAAAGGAAAGAAGCTTAAATCCAATAATTTGGAGAAGAAGAAGAAAAAGAAGAAGACTACTCTGGAGGAACCTTTGAGCTCGATGAAGTTGGACACACTATTTGATGGTATTTTTCATAACAAAATCTTGAAGGAAATTGTTTTCATGTATCAGAATGAAAATGAGGAGAATAGAGTCATCATAATTGAAGAAATTATCAAATATACTGTCATTGTTGAAGTTGATATGGAGTATATCAAGAAAAGGGTTTTAGATGATGTATGGAGTGTCTTATTGGAAAAGAGAGAAGAATCCTTAGTGCTAGAGGAAAAGATCATATTAGATGTCATGGAGAAGAATGGTTTCACCTTGTCTAAAGTTGATAAGGCCATAGTAGCTCAAGTTTGTAGGAAAGAGTTCATAAAAAAGTGAACGATAACACTTCTCATGGGAAAATATCAAGATAAAATTTAGAAAATACAAAAGGAGACTGAATAAAAGGTTTTTGAAATAGTACAAAATTATGAGATTACTTTTGTTGGATCTTCCAACAAGGGAAAAGTTTCAAAAAATGAAAGTATTAATGACAAAAAAGAAATTCTAGATAATACTCCTCCAGACATTGAAGAACCTATGCAAGGAAATGTTGAATACATGCATGGTGTAGAAAGAGAAACTATGATTGGAGAGGAAACTATAAAGGATGACACTCCCACTCCTCTAGAAAACAAAGTTCAAGAAAATCTTGAGATATTTGTTCCTCTGTAAGATATAGAACATGACACTAGTGAAGGCGACAAGGATGAAGTGGAAAATAAGAAAAGGTAGACAAATGAGGAAAAAAAGGTAGAAATAACAATGAGAAGGAAGGAGATGATGAAAAAAATGAAGCAAGTGAGCAAGGTCAAAAAGGAAAAGATAAAGGAGATGAGGAGAAAAATGAAGATAAAGAGAAAGAGAAAGACAACTCCTTTGGTGAAGAAGAGGAAAAGGCAGAGGAAGGAGAAGACACCCACACCGAAAAGAATGAAGAAGAGGAGAAATTTGAAGTTACCCAAGCCCTCTAGAAAATCATCCTTTGACAATTCTTTAGAGAGTCTATTACCTAAACAAACATGGTTCCAACCGGTTGTCTCTTCACATTTATTGCAATTTCCTACTATTGATTTAAGTAAGATGCCTCCTAAGGATAAGATGTGGCTAAGTAATGTATTACATCTATCAACAAGAAAATAGATCCTTGAAACATATCAAAAGAGTAATGAGTCAATGGAAGAAGCTATGAAGACATTATAGGAGATCATTTTGGATACTAATATTCACACTCCATTGTCTTCTATGGAGAACTTCAAATTTTTGATTGATTCTTTTGAGTATGCCTCTAGTTTGAGAGAACAAGTGGAAACAGAGGGTGTGATAAGGCTTACAAAAAAATGTGCATCAAAGCATGCTAAGCTTGAAGAATTCTTGAAAGAGGTACACGGATGTGAGGATGAGGCAAAGAAACTAATTTTATACTACTTAGGGTGGCAGGAAGGAACACCGAATATAAAAGCTAAAATGAACCTGATTGAGTCTCAAATTGCCAAAGCATCAAGTACTTATGATTTGGCACCAGAAAAAAAGTATCACACCTATACTTCTCTAATAGACTTGCATGATAGATTCCTCACTTTGAAAAACTAGAAGGAAGAGATTATTAGGAAGCTTGGAAAGCTAAAGTACTTGATACAATCACTTCACATACCTATTTCAAATTCCCTTACTAGTGCTGAAACTATCTCACAAATAAACCTTAATCCTGGTACTGTGGAATAAGGGGAAGATACTTTGATGGAGGTTGAGTCTCTACATAGGTTGCTTGTAGTAGCAAAAAGGAGTTGGTAAGAAAGAAATCCTACTTGGAAATACATGCTATAGAAGCTTGGGTCAATATCTTTAGGTTGACTAGTTCTATTTTCATTGCATTTTTTCAGTTCTTTAATGTTATTATATTTCTTTATACATATGCAGATGTTTTAGGAATTTTTGGTTAATTTCCTAAGTGGGAATTAGTAGTTTCAGTTTAGTTTGTATATATGGTTGAAAGGGAGTAAACAAGTTCTTTCTATGAACCCTTTTCCCTTGATGTCAAAGGATAAGAGATGTGTTAAGAATTGTTTTGGCACATGTTTCCATCAATGAAAAAGGGGGAGATTGTTGAAATAATGAAGAAGTTGTGTGTTATCATTGATTTCAACACTATTGGTGGATATCAGAATGAAATGGAGAATATTATACATAGAAATCTTGACCCCCAGTTAAGAAGTATCTACACTGGCAGTTTCTTCTCTCAGTGCCTTTTGATAGATTGTTCTGCATTACATCACATGTATAGATCTTTATTTGTAATTCCAATATGTTGTTTATGGATGATAGTAGCATTTGAATTCAAAATTCTAGTTGGTCTAGACAAATAGTTCAAAAGTTACAAGTGACAAAAGTCACATATGTGTTTGCCACAATGACCTACTCAGTCCATGCTCCTCCGTGAATTTTTGTTAGGAATTGTGGTTTCTGGAAAATACTTACAGGTGTTTGTGCATTAATATTTCCATTTGGCATGATATTTGGAGATCCACGTGTCTTGTTATTTGTGATCAATTGAAGTATTTTGATTTTAGGTCCTATTCTTGGTTGACCTAAAATATGTAAAGGGTTTTGAAGCTCATTGATGAGATGCGAATGTAAGAGGGAGCTATTATAGGTCCATGCCAACCTATATCACATGTGTCATGGAGTGAAGTTAATTTCATTTGAATTAGGTACCGATAAGGCACATTTTGCATTAATTTAGGTGACATCTAATTAGGCCGAACTAATTGATGTTTGCAATGAAGTTAATATATATAAGATCATTTTGAGTTGGTGATGAAATTTTTTGATGAGGAAGTAATCTGAATACAAGTAGTAAAGTGATATTTTGTAGAGGATTGAGAAATGGTTGTGTGAATCTAATTCTAAGAAGAGACTTGTATTCTGTATCAGGCAAAGTATTTTTAGTCAATATTTTGAGCTTTAAAGAAACTAAATCCAACATATGTTAGATGCACTTTGTATCAGTTCAAATCTTGTTTGTGTAGCCATTTTCTCTTTCTTTTCTCTATGAATAGTGAGTTCACTTGGACAGTGAGTCCACTTGGTAGTGAGCCTTTTTGTAATATTTTATAACTGGTTATAACATATTGTGAGCTAACCCTCACAGTGTTTTTTCCCACTCTAGTTTTTCCACGTAAAAATCCTAGTGTTCATATGTTATATGTGCTATGGAATTTTTATGCTTTCATTTCTATTAATTTCCAAATATGCTACAATAATTGGATGGTTTGCAATCAAATCATTTTGTAGAATACTAATTCACCCCCCCTCTCAATATTCTGAGTGTTCAACATTACCTGGTTCATAAACTTGATGGTTTTCCAACTAAGTGGTTTTTGATGGTTAATGTTTGTAAAAGAATTAAAAAGAAAGACAGAAGAAGTTTTGGTAGGTTCATCAGTTTGTAAACTTATTGATTTTCCTAAAATGATATTTTTTGATGGTCAATTTTGTGTCATGGTGCATTTTTATTTCACTACACAATTTTTATTTTGGGAATGTGGATTTTCTTTCCAACAACCTCAATTATTGCCACCACTCCATCTTCCCACTTACCTGCATGATCAAGGCCACTTTTCCAACCACCAAAAGTAATTATTTAGGCCATTTATTGATTTGGTGTGTCCATTTTGGATGGATTTGATCCTTCACATAGATTTAGTTGTAGCTACAATAACTACTTTTAGGGTTGTCCATTGTTGCCTTATTTTATGGGATTTTTGGTAATCACTTTTTGATCATGTGAGAGTACATGAAGAGTAGAGAGTTGTACGCATATGTTCAAAATGGTATCCATTAAAGTATCAAATACAAATCAATGATCAGAGTGCATGGAATGTTTCAAATTAACATATATATATATTGTAAACATCATTTTCAAATTATTGTCTCCATTTGAATGAGTTCAAACTCATGGAATGTATCAATCTTGACGTATTTTCGTCAACAATTTTTTTTTTGAATATTACCTCCATTAGAGGAGCTTGATAGAGCTTTAGCTTCACTACAATAATTGTGATGACTCTTTTTGAGTTCGCATATGAGTTTGAGTAATATATCAATGGATAACTAAGTAGATGAAGCTAAAATTGATGTATATTAATGTGTCAAGCAATAAATCACTTATATTTTGTCATCTTTCCTTTGTTTCAAGTATCATTCACTTTGAATTTGTGGCCCTAGAATAGGCACTAATATCTTGTATGTATTTAATTTCACCAACATCAAAATAAATTCAAAAATAATTTGTTTTCAATTCCTTTTAGATATTTCATTATATCATTATTTACAAGTAACATAGAAAACCATTATCTATGAATGATGAACCTTACCCCACATTGTACATGTTTTTGATGTGTTTTATCATCTATATAGGGTTTATTGATAGCTAATTTATTCAATTTAGTGACAATGTTTGGATCTAATCAGATTGGTTGGGTTTAGCTATCATTTATATTATTATTGTTTATCTTAAGTAATTTTTATAGCTACTTAGGTATACTCATAGGAATACCCTCCTGATTTTAAGTTGAGCTCAAATTCTAGAATATATAACCCATTCTTGTTGAGTTAGCTTAGAATCCTCCACCATTCTATTGATAAAAAATTACCTACATGATGAAAACCATGGCCTTGTGAGTATGATTTGTTCTAGGAAGTGAAGTAGTGATTTTGATACCTAATAGATTGTATTTGGGATTTATACCCTTTTGTAAGTGTTTCTCAATTTTCACCTATGGGCTCAATCGGGCATGATTAATTATGCTTCAGATGTTCATAAGGGCCAAATGGGACATTTGCATTGAGGGTTAGGTCATGTGTCTGATGCCATTTCACAAGGAGCTCATTTGAAAAGCATGCCTCAATCAGTTTTGGCAAAAAACTTATCAGAGAAGAGAGTCGACAAGACCCTCTTGTTGTCTCACCAACTAGCAGTGCCCTCTATTTGTTCGAATGCACTAGTTGTTAGGACATTCGGGTCGCCATGACTCTTTATGTGTCTCTCTGTGTGGGATGTCTTGCTGAAGGTAGCTCACAAGGTTGGCATCGGGGAGAGTGGTTTGTGTTAAGCTTGAGGTCCCAGCGACCAAGTAGAGTCTCACCAAAGGGATTGTGTCCTTCGATATAATTTTTTGAGCTCGACAAAGGGTCTTGCCAACTAAAAAGGGTCTCGCCAAAATAGGAGGAGCTCGAAAAGAGGTCTTGCCGACCGTTGGTGGTCTCCCCGAATGAAGGTCCCAACTCACCAAGAGATGAAGGCCTCGGCATGAAGTCTGGTCGAATGGGAAAAGTCCCACCAACAGGAGGAGCCCTCAGCGAGATGTTGACAAGAGGAGGTCTCAGTGACAAGATGAGAGTTCAGCGAAAGGTCTCACTGACTAGGTAGTGTTTTCCCAACTGAATGGGCTCTCACCAAAACAAGACGGCTCGTCACGAGGTCTCACCAATAACGGATGTCTTATCGAAGCAAATGGTCTCGGGGAGATGTCTTCCCGAAAGGAAGCAGTCTTAGTGAAAGTTGGTGCCTTCGCTATAATGTATCCTCGACCAATGGAGGTCTCCCCGATATGAAAAAGGTCGCCCAAAGATCTTGAGCTTAGCGAGAGGTCTTCCCAACTTGATGACATCTTACTGATAGATGATGAAGTGAGCTCGCCGAAGGATTTTTCCTTCAGCATAAGGTCTTGCCGATCAAGCGAATTCTGGCCGAAAGAATGGAGCTCTCAAGGAAAGGTTTCGGGCGTGCCATGAAGTCCCAGTGACCGTGGTGGTCTCGCCAAAACTGCTAGTTTTGGGGTGATGTCTTGATGACCAAGTAAAGTCTCACCAAAAGGGTAGGATCTCGATGCAATATGGGGGCTTCACTGTAAGGTCTCACTAATGGGGTGAGGTCTCGCCGAAGTGAAGCAGCATTAGGAAAGGAAATGAGCTCGGCATGAGGTCTCACTAATAATGAAAAAGTTCCCACCAAGAAAGTTTGACATCGGCGTAATGTTTGGCCATCAGAGTGATGTCCTGTTGATTGCTGGAGGTCTCAGTGAAATGAAGTGAGCTCGGGGAGAGAAAGGGAGCTCGCTATGAGGTCCTATCGAGAGAATAGTGTCTCGTTGATAGGGAGCATGCTGTGGTGGGACTCATTGCCGAGATGAAATGGGCTCACCGAGAGATATTTCCTTTGGCATGAGCTCTCACCGACACATGAATGTCCTACCGATGGAGGAGAAAAGCGGTATAACTCACCAAGATCGGTATGACCTCCTACCGACTGAAGGAGCTCTTATTGAATGCAGATGACTAAGCGATGGAAAGGGATATCGGTATGACTCTCGAGGGCTCGCCATGAGGTCTTCCTGAAAGTGAAGTCTTGCCGATGGTCTGGGTAACAGCCACTGTGGATGTCGTTATAACTTTTGAACTCGCTATGTGCTCTTGCTGATCATCATGAGCTATGCCGATAACCGTTGAGGGGCATAATCGCATCGGGGAGACACAACTAGTGTCTCACCAACATGCAATTTTAATGGAGTGACCTTTGACCATCTAAAAACCTATGTGGCGCAAGTTCAACCCATCAGAAGGAGCTACAGGCAAGCTGTGGTAGTTTGACCCCTGTGGTGAAGATCAATGAAACATAAGCAACGTGGTTTCACTCTGAGAATAAAGCAATGGATCAATTCAATATTCAAGAGGTGTCGTCAGCAACAGAAGGGTGGAGACCGTAGGGACAATTGGGATGTCAACTAGCGAGGGTCGATCGACATTTATGGTAACACTCAGAAGCATTTAAAGCAACTTGGCAAGGAGATTCAAAGAGGGACACAAGGACCAGAAGTTAATGTTGTAAAAGATCAAGTAAGGCTTCCCCTAAGGGCGATCTGTCACCAAGATGGACACGAAAATGCAATCGTATGCAGAATTAATTTCATTTTAAAAGATCTAAGGGCAGATCTTTATGGGTTGATATTTTTGTAAGCCCTAAGGGGCCGAAATATTTTTGTACATAGGGCATTTTTTCCTCTTTGTAAAGGAGTTCAGATTATGCATTCTAAAAGAGTTAGTGATTTTTAACAATCCTTTCTCAGCTGATGTATGCATTGTAACTCAACTAGAATTTGGAATATAAAACATAGAGTTTACCTTAGAAACCAATGTTGGTGTTTCATACTATTTTCATTTCTTTTCAGATTATGTAAGTTTTGAATTGTGTTTTCTAAGTCTGCACTTGAACTTTAAAGTTGTGAAATTCATCTTTCCTTCTTAAAATATATATGCAGATTAAACCTTTTCAAGAATAATGCATAAGTTCACAAAGTTATGTTGAGTAAATGAAGTATCTCTCATCAGTTTCTCAGTGTATGTTCATCTTGTTTTCATTCCACGATTTCTGTCAATTTGGTGTATCACCGCAGGTTTAAGTTTTAATTTTCATACATTACTTGTTCCCTTTTCTTTCAAAGAGCAGTAGTTTTAGGTGATAACACAAAGGAAGCCAGCCTTCTCCGGAGGTTCATTTCAACTTTAGGTGACCCACAGCCTTGAAATGATCCCATGTTTCTCTAGAAAGCTAAGTTTATAACTTTACATAGGGTGCATTTATAGGAGATAACAGTAAGTTGGAATCTTGGTTTGACATTTAGTAGTGTTCTATCATTTTATTTAGCTATTATCTTATTCAAAGTTGTCATTTTTCTTCCATGGCATGTTTTTGTGAAAGTTAATTATATTTGAAAGTGGTTTGTACCACTTTTGAGGCATATGAGAACTATGTGCTTGACCAATTTGGGGCTATATGTGATCAAACACTTGGTCTAGACCATTTTTAACAACACATAAAATGATGGAGTTGTGTCCCACTAAACAATAGTTGGGAGCTTGCTATCCATGCCTTGGTATTTTTTTTCTAAATTACTATAAAATGCAACTTGTGGCTTAGACCCCAAAGTTTGGGCTATATGCAAAACCTAAAATATAAAATTCACATTGGGGATCAAGCTTAGAAGTTCAACTTATCTTCCTAAATGAGTTTGAACTTGTGTTGAGAAATGGTTTGTGCTATCAATTGTATTTTAGACTCTAAAGTCTCAAATACACATTTTGGTTGATCATCCATCTTTGAGGACCAAGATGGTTGTTTTTTAGGTTTAGCTTTGGATTTTTATATTTGGAATTTTGTAAGGCATTCCACACAATTTGAATTTGGGTGCCTAAACTCCAAATTCTAATGTCTAAATTATAAGGCTTAAGGCCCTTCAATATTTAATGTAAAGTCTAACTTGTCTTCTTGTAAAACACGGATCACATTTGAAGTCCAAATCCTTTTTCCCTAGGTGCTTGGTGCTTAGCATTCAATGCAATCCCAACTTTGTATATGTGGTAAGAGGTTGAGTAGACTCTAAATTATGAGGCATCCATTTGGAAAGCATAGATTTATTTTCATTGATGTGCTTACTTATCAATTTATAATTTAGATTTTAAATCTTGAAAGGCATTCTAAAAAAGGGCTTGAAGTTTCACCCCAAACTTGTAGATTAAATCTTGTTGTTTAGACTTTGAAGTTTGAGACAATGTGACTTAGACACTGAACTCTTAGGATGAGTGATTTTTTTCAGCCACAAGCTTTTGTAGATGTGAACTTAGACTCCAAATTCTAAGTTATGCACTTTGTTTCCAACACTCTGAGTTTTATGTATTTCCTAAACTAAGGGAGATTGTCATATTTATCTCTCCTTTTGAGATACCTAAGGAATTGGCCATAGAAGAAGGTCTTGGGCTTTGTTATTCGGTATAGGAACCCCAACCTTCCTCTAATTATCATTTATTTATGTAGTCATAGTGTTGAGGCCGTGGTGTGGTTACTCTTTCACTTATGTCACTATCCTTAGTGAATTGGTAAGCATGTTAGATGTGTTATTGTGTTATTTTTTTGAATATTACCTCCATTAGAGGAGCTTGATAGAGCTTTGGGATTTGTTATTCAGTATAGGAACCCCAACCTTCCTCTAATTATCATTGATTTATGTAGTCATAGTGTTGATGTCGTGGTGTGGTTACTCTTTCACTTGTGTCACTATCCTTAGTGAATTGGTAAGCATGTTAGATGTGTTATTGTGTTATTTTTTTGAATATTACCTCCATTAGAGGAGCTTGATAGAGCTTTAGCTTCACTACAATAATTGTGCTGACTCTTTTTGAGTTCACATATGAGTTTGAGTAATATATCAATGGATAACTAAGTAGATGAAGCTAAAATTGATGTATATTAATGTGTCAAGCAATAAATCACTTATATTTTGTCATCTTTCCTTTGTTTCAAGTATCATTCACTTTGAATTTGTGGCCCTAGAATAGGCACTAATATCTTGTATGTATTTAATTTCACCAACATCAAAATAAATTCAAAAATAATTTGTTTTCAATTCCTTTTAGTTATTTCATTATATCATTATTTACAAGTAACATAGAAAACCATTATCTATGAATGATGAACCTTACCCCACATTGTGGGTGATCCCACAAAGTTGGTTTACAATTTCTAGGAGATTCTAATTTTTGCTGAAATCACATATTTTTAGAAAATATAATGATTTAAGCCTTAAAAAGTTCCATTTAAAGCATTCCAATTGAAGAGGGTTTGATCAAACTGACTTAGATCAAACCCCCTTGGATAGAACCCCGCTAATTTAAAACCATACCTATAACAGAGTCTCCTTTACACCTATCAAAATGCTGATAAAAAACCACTTTTGATTTACCTTTTGGGGGATCAAATGAATTCATTTAAATTTTTTTTTTTGCATGTAGTCCTTATTATAAGCTTCCCAAAAAGTATAATTTTAAATAAATTTAATTTTATTATTATATTTATTTTTTATTTCTTGTGAATGTAGGTTTTTCACCAAAAAATCAAGCTCTTTGTTCTACGCATGTGGAAAAATAGAAGATTATAAAATAAAAAATGAAAAATATGAGGGCACCAAATATTGAAGTCCTTGATCCAACCAAAAAAAAAAAGAATTTCGATACATACAAAAAAAGTTGTGTTATGCAGTCCTCCTATGTCTGAATTGTAATTGGTTTAACTTCGAAACTTGATTAAGGAAAAATTATTCAATAAAAAACTATGAAACCAATTGGAAGCACTAGATATTTTAGTTACAAATCTAAATTTGAAAAAAATAAATTTTATCCTTCATGGAAAAAAAGTTTGTTTTATATGGTGAATGACTCCTTAAAATTGTGTTTACTAAAAAAAAACTAGTTTTCGGAGGAGATGGAAAAAAGAAGTGCAATCTGATTCCAATTTTTTTAAAAATATATATTTAGAATCTATAAAAAAAAATGTCACAAATCACTATTTTACATCATCTTCAAATTCCTCATGGTTTAGCTGCTATAGGTGCCTAAAAGTGAAGATTTAGTTAGAAAAAATTAGTTTAGTGTCCAATTTGGCCAAAAATTCTAAACCAGTATTGTGGGATCACCCTTGTACATGTTTCTGATGTGTTTTATCATCTATATAGGGTTTATTGATAGCTAATTTATTCAATTTATTGACAATGTTTGGAGCTAATCAGATCGGTTGGGTTTAGTTATTATTTACATTATTGTTGTTTATCTTAAGAAATTTTTATAGCTACTCAGGTATACTCATACAAATACCCTCTTGATTTTAAGTTGAGCTCAAAGTCCAGAACATATAACCCATTCATGTTGAGTTAGCTTAGAATCCTCCACCATTTTGTTGATAAAAAATTTACCCACATGATGAAAACCATGGCCTTGTGAGTATAATTTGTTCTAGGAAGTGAAGCAGTGATTTGATACCTAATAGATTGTATTTGGGATTTATAACTATTTCGTAAGTTAGAATTTTGGTTTGACATTTGGTAGTGTTCTATCATTTTCTTTAGCTATTATCTTATTCAAAGTTGTCATTTTTCTTCCATGGCATGTTTTTGAGAAAGTGAATTATATTTGAAAGTGGTTTGTACCACTTTTGAGGAATATGAGAACTATGTGCTTGACCAATTTGGGGCTATGTGTGACCAAACACTTGGTCTAGACCATTTTTAACAACACATAAAATGATGGAGTTATGTCCTATTAAACAATAGTTGGGAGCTTGCTATCCATGCCTTGGTATTTTTTTTCTAAATTACTATAAAATGCAACTTGTGGCTTAGACCCCAAAGTTTGAGCTACATGCAAAACCTAAAATCTAAAATGCACATTGGGGATCAAGCTTAGAAGTTCAACTTATCTTCCTAAATGAGTTTGAACTTGTGTTGAGAAATGATTTGTGCTATCAATTGTATTTTAGACTCTAAAGTCTAAAATACACATTTTGGTTGATCATCCATCTTTGAGGACCAAGTTGGTTGTTTTTTAGGTTTAGTTTTGGATTTTTATATTTGGAATTTTGTAAGGAAAATTCCACATAATTTGAATTTGGGTGCCTAAACTCCAAATTCTAATGTCTAAATTATAAGGCTTAAGGCCCTTCAATATTTAATGTGAAGTCTAACTTCTATTCTTGTAAAAAATGGATCACATTTTGAAGTCCAAATCCTTTTTCCCTAGGTGCTTGGTGCTTAGAATTCAATGCAATCCTAACTTTGTTTATGTGGCAAGAGGTTGAGTAGACTCTAAATTATGAGGCATCCATTTCGAAAGCATATATTTATTTTCATTGATGTGCTTAATTATCAATTTATAATTTAGATTTTAAATCTTGAGAGGCACTCTAAAAAAAGGGCTTAAATTTTCACCCCAAACTTGTAGATTAAATCTCGTTGTTTAGACTTTGAAGTTTGAGACAATGTGACTTAGACATTGAACTTTTAGGATGAGTGATTTTTTTCAGCCACAAGCTTGTGTAGATGTGAACTTAGACTCCAAATTCTAAGTTATGCACTTTGTTTCCAACACTCTGAGTTTTATGTATTTCCTAAACTAAGGGAGATTGTCATATTTATCTCTCCTTTTGAGATACCTAAGGAATGGACCATAGAAGAAGGTCTTGGGCTTTGTTATTCGGTATAGGAACCCCAACCTTCCTCTAATTATCATTTATTTATGTAGTCATAGTGTTGAGGCTGTGGTGTGGTTACTCTTTCACTTATGTCACTATCCTTAGTGAATTGGTAAGCATGTTAGATGTTTCATTGTGTTATGTCATGGAGCCTTGTAGAAATATAGGTACAACATGACATGCTTGGTGTCACATTTGTATGAAAAGAAATTGTTCATCTGATTTTTATCTATTGATGTGTTAGGTGAAAGCTTGGAGCACTACAACTTGCCACAAATGATGCTTCCTAGAACTATATTGTTTTCCTTACCATACATATACATTAAATAAATATTGATGATCAATTTTTGTATAGAAAAAAGTCATACCATTATGATAAACTTATGCCTCTTGAACGTTATAATAATATCCTTTAATCAAAATTCCCTAAGGCAACAATTTCTTTCTTTCAATCAAAGTCCATACTGTTCATTAAAGACTTTTCTCTCTCGTGGAAAGGTCTAGCAATGAATATTATATGGAAGATCCACTTCATGAGCAAACAATTTGGAGCTGTGAGCTCACAAATATTCCAATTCTAAATTTCCGCCATCCTCGACACGACACTTTGACATGTTCCACTTCAATCAAAATCTATAATGCAACAATTTCTTTCTTTCAATGAAAAGCCATGATGTCCATCATAGACTTTTCTCTCTCTTGGAAAGGTCTAGCATTGTATTATATGGAAGATCCACTTCATGAGCAAAGAATTTGGAGTCGTGAGCTCACAAATAATTCCAATTCTAAATTTCTACCGTCCTTGGCACAACACTTTGACATGTTTCGCTTTAATCAAAATCTATAATGCAGCAATTTCTTTCTTTCAATAAAAATCCATGATGTCCATCATATACTTTTCTCTCTCTTAGAAAGGTCTAGCAATGAATATTATATGGAAGATCCACTTCATGAGCTTAAATAATTTGGAGTTCTGAGCTCGTAGATATTTCAATTCTAAATTTCCACCGTCCTTGGCACGACACTTTGACATGTTCCACTTCAATCAAAATCTATAATGCAACAATTTCTTTATTTTTATCAAAATCCATGATGTCCATTAAAGACTTTTCTTTCTCTTGGAAAGGTTTACCAATGAATATTATATGGAAGATACATTTCACATGCAAAGAATTTAAAGTTGTGAGTTCACAAATGTTCTCAATTCTTAATTTTCCACATCTTCCACACAACACTTTGATGTGTTCTTCTTCAATCAAAATCCCTAATGCAACAATTTCTTTCTTTCAATCAAAATCCATGACGCCCATTAAAGACTTTTCTTTCCCTTGAAAAAAACTATAGATAGAACAAAATATTGAAATTATGAGTATTTCCAATTCCAAATTTCCAGCGTCCCGGGCACGGCACTTTGCGTGATCTGCTTCACTCACTTCTATTCAACTCTGTCTATTCCAACGAAAACTACAAATTTCTTCCCGTCTCAGAAACGCAGGTAATAAAGTGTTGGAAATGACAGATTTAAATTCCATCGAAATCATTTCTGAATTTCCACCTTCCTCGGCACGGCAGTTTGACATGGCTATCACTCGAACTTCAATCGACTTTTTAATGGAAACGACAGAGTTGGAGAAAGAGAAAGTCTTGACTTATTGATAGACTAAAGTAAACAATGAAATCAATATGTGAAATAATATAAACTTGACACGCTTAATCGATAAAGTGAAATTATTATTATTATTTTTTTAATAATTTAAAATAAATAAATTATGTGCATTAAATAAAATTATTTTTGTTTGTTATGTTTATATTTATCTTAATTTTTTTTTATTAATTTGTGTAGAAGATAAGAATAGTAATGTATTAGTAGGTTTTAGTAGTTAATCACGAATGAATTAATGAGATCTTAAAATTAAAATAATTTGATTATATATTCTAATGTATATTTTTCTTCAATTTTATTTTAAAATATCAAAATTAATTTATCCATCATTCTATTAGATAATAGTTGTGAACATTAATAGTGTGATGTAAGCTATGAAACCTTTTAACTTTTTTCATTTTGAGTATAAAAAAGTTAATAGTTCAAACTTATTTTTATGTCATTTTTTTAATTTTGTGGATTGTCCTATTTTGATAAATGACATCATTTTTTATTAACATTTGTAACATAGTTCTAACTTTTGCTGAATTAGATTCTTTTATTTTAACTTTTAAACATCCTTTAGAAGCAAAATTTTGAAAGTAGATAAACATTTCCATTTTAATATGTCATGCGATTTAAAAAAATGTCATTACATTAGTATTATTGGAAAATTAATTATTTTAATAACAATACTTTAAACCTCCCCTTGTTCATGGGACTTCGCAAGTTGATTCAACCACCAATAGCAAGGATGATACTAGATGGGTACCCATAATCGAAAATGTATTAAAGTCAATTTTGATGAGGCTTCCTATGGAAACCTTAGGCAATCAAGTGTGTGTTGTGTAATAAGAGACCATGAAAGAAAAATGCTTGCAGTGGCTACAAGAAAACTTCCTGAAGGAACCAATAATGAGGTTGAATTCCAAGAAACCTAGATGGGAATTAAAATGTGTGAGAAAATGAAATTATGAAGAATTCACATTGAGAGGGACTCCCTAATCATAGTTAATTCTATTTGATGGGGGGATACTCCAAATCGTGGGATATATCTCATGTACTCATTTCTAAATCAGGGCACTCTCTTAACCTAGTAATTTTTGTTGTCTAGATGACTAAGTTTGTACCTTGGAATGAAATCAAAATTAGACTTGCTTGTGATTATTTTCCCCTTCCTTATAAGCTCCCCAAAATATGAAGTAGATTTTGGTTGGGATCTTTAGTTTACTTTCTAAACCTTCATTTAGTATTGGTTGAGGTGTTCATCTACATGCTTTTAGTAAAGTGTTTCCAAGCATGGGGAAGAAATATTAGAATATTGCATCCCTAGGTCCTTTGTTGTGGAAGATAAAAAAACATCTCATAGGGATGTGATATTCTAATATGCAACCATGAAAACACAAATATGCAAAAAATTAACATGAGCATATATCATTACTGGATGTAGTAACAAATTAAAAGGGGAAATGCTCAAATGAAAAGAAGAACACCACGCCAAAATATAAAAGCTTAATATATATATATATATATATATATATATTCAGTGTTACAAAATGGTATTTGTGTTTCAAAACAAGAATTCATCAGTACATTTTTTGAAAACACAAAGGAAAAACATAAGGATGTATATCCCCTCCACCACCTCTTGCAAGCGTTCAATCTAGGCTAGCATAAATAGGTTCTCATGAGATTGCACAAAGTGGGAAAATAGCCCCATGTCATTTCCTCTCAGCCCCGCATGAAGAAGAGTTATTGCCTCCTCTATAACCTATGTTAGATTGCAGTGGCAATGAATATGGCATCACCTATGAGGCCAGTTCTAGGAAATTGGCTTAGTCCTCCTATGGCCACCCTTACTCTCATCAGGTACTCAGGACAAACCAAATGCTCCACTGCCCTTATTCCCTAATCATACTTCCTTGAAGTGTAGACCACATTGTATATAAAGTGTTCTAGAAGCTCTACATTATGGACATAGACATGGATCAAGAATTTATCCCAAAGATTCTTGTGCAACACATCTTCTTCCACATCATTTTGGCCCATAAATACATCTCTCAGATGATCTGTCATTAACTTGTGAATTGAAGTTACACTCTATGTCCTCAATTACAATAATTTTTTTCCTTGAGGAAGCATCAATCTCAATGCTCGCCATCTATAGGAATGTAATTTGAATTATGGTAATGAAGTTCATTTTCACTAAATTTATAGAAACTAAGTAGCTTATCTGAGCTAGAGATTTATTTGGGACTAGGTGAACTAAAGGGTAGTCATGTGGCTCAAAAATTAAATGGTGATGTGATAACTATTTATTATAAACCTTAGCTTGGCTATATAAATCTTCAATTTTTCCCTTTTTCTAGATGGTTCACACGTTTAAAATGATGAGAATAAGCATATTTCATTTAATATAGGCTTTGGGAATTGCACCATTTGCAAGTACAACAAGCCATAGGGAAAGATTGTGAGCAAGAAATGTTTCAAATGACTTTTAAAATCTTATCGAAGAGGAAATATAATGATGATTATTCTTAATAATTAATATCCTTCATATATTGGCCTTCCTAAGTGGAAATTAGCTGGAAAGAAATCGCCGCTTGATCCCATGACTATTAATTTAACTATCAAGATCCGAGTTTGTTGTTGGTGATAGAGTGTTTCTTCGAGTGCGACTGCGAAAGAGTCCAATCCGTTATGGAAAAGGCTCTAAGCTTGCACCTTGTTTCATTGGGCCATTTGAGATCTTAGAGAGAATTGGTCCTGTGGCGTATCGACTTGCCTTACCACCCAGTTTGTCTCATATTCATGATGTTTTTCATGTATCAGTTCTTAGACCATATCATCCTGAAATTTCTCATGTACTTGATTGGAATGCATTATAGGTAGAGGACAGGCAGCTGGCTTTGGAGCCCATGGCCATTCTATAGCACTAGATGCTCAGTCTCAGGGGTCGAGACGTTGATCAGGTGAGGGTCCAATGGGATCCTAGCCATGAGGCTTCTGCTACTTGGGAGGATGTGACACGCATGAGGGAACTTTATCCCTATCTATTCGTAGGCTTTCAGGAGCAAGCCTGATCCTAGGGGGGGAGGATGTAGTACCCCTCCATTTATGCTTATGTTTTCTGTTGTTATGATAAAGAATGATCAAAATTACTTTGCAAGGGTTCAAATTTATTTGATATACACTAATATGTAATTGAGGGAAAAAGGAACATTTTTGGTAATTGAATCGTGATTTTAGATTTCTCTAATCTTTGGGTTATGAGTTATGGGTATAGTGTTTGTCAAATTAGTCTATTGGCAAAAGATGATAATGTAGATTTATTCTCTGTGTGGGATAACTTCTTGATGCTATATTCATTTATTTGTGACCATATTAGTTATTTGATATTATATTCACCATCTATTATTGTTTGATTCTTTGAGCTTTAGCATTAATGGTTTCTTTAGTCTATCGCACTAGTTTCATATTCTATGAATTAGTGTTTGTTTTTCTTTCTCTACTTTCTAATTAAAAGCATATTTTCAAAGGATAGGAATAGTTAAGAGGGATTTGTACCTTCATAATAATTCAAAGGAAAATCACAAATGTAATTGTGATCTTTCCAGAGTTGTTAACAATATTGGTCTTTATATCTTGGGCTATAGAGGTATTATCATAATATCGTAATAAAGGAAAAATCATTTGCTAATAGATTTTTGGAGACTCTACTGGGGAATTAAGTGAAACATTTGAAGATCTCCTTTAGGTCATGTAGTAGGATGGTGCTCCCACATGAGAATGTTTTCTCTGTATTACATCCAGATTTAGATTGGATGTAGTTTGAATACAAAGATATCATTTCTTAGTTAAATACCCTCACCTAGACATATAGAAGGAATGCCATGGACTATATGAGGGAGAACTTTGTTCTTGAAGAAGAAGAAGAATGGGCTCGATGACCATCGAGGAGGATAGTGGAATGATCTCCAAGACTAGAATTTGTGTATTATGATAACCCACCTCCTTGTTTGAATCATCCTCCTCTAGCCCAACTACCATATAGGAATTGACCTAGGGATGTTACTTTTCTTTTACTCCTTTAAGGGAGTTGGTAGCCCTAGATTTTATGGCTTCTATTATTTCAAACCCTTGGGGTAACTGTGTTAGACCACTAGCCCTATCCCAATGTAATGATTTACCACATGGCTCAAGGAAGAATTTTCTAAAATTATCTGGCAAGAACCTACAAGGTCCTGAGGAACATATCTTGGCTATGACTACTGTGAGTGGAATTTTAGGAATCCAAGAAGAAGATTATTTTGTTGGACTGTTTGTTGATATTCTTATTGAAAGAATAGTAGAATGGTTCAAGGGTCGTGAAAAGGGGTGTATAACTGGCTGGGGTATTTTGGAGAAGTTTCTTGGTCATTTCAAAGATGCGGTTAATGTGTTACAAGGTGTGTGCCCTTGGTCTCCTTGTGTTATGCAACACAATGCTCAGGTTTGTGACATGGCTTAACCACCTCTCATGGATACATTAACTCTAATAGTTGTATCAAGAATTAATAGGTCGATCTTTTGGTGCAACGACAACCATCTTTGAAATAGTTGGTATCAAAACCTAGGTCATGGGTTTGAACCCCTCGCTTACGCTAGGGGAGATTATTGCAAGGTGTGTTCCCTTGGTCTCCTTTTTTTGTTCAGCATAGCACTTAGGTTTGTGACATGGCTTAACCACCTCCTATGGATTCATTAACTTTGATGATTGAATTGGGCATTAACAGGTTGATCTTTTAGTGCAACAACAACCATCTTTACAACATAATGTCATAGCTTTGTTACGATGGTTTTTCTACATTATGAAAGAAGAGAAAGATTCTATCTAGGACTTCATTGATCATTTCAACTAGGAACTCCAATTAATTCCATTACTTGAATAGATGGTAAGATAATTCAATTTCATGAATTTATGTTTGCTTTGCACCTTGAAGTTTAGCTCATTTTAAAGAGGGATAAGTTTGTGGGATTGAACAAGCACAGTCATAGGTAATACAAATTGAGGATGAATTAATTACTTTTGGAGTATGGAAACAAGATTATATTAAAGAACCTACTTTAATTTAGGAAACATCAAAGTGTAGATTTTTGAATTCTCAGTATACATTAAATTAATCTTGTCCTATCATTGAGAACTTAAATCTAGCAATTTTTAGTCCTGCATAAAGGGATGAGCAAGGAAAATGAAGACCAAATTTGGAATGCTCATGTATACAATATAAATTCAACTAGAGTAGAATGAGATCCTAGTTCATCAAGTGATGAAGAATATTTTTCTCCTCGGGTAAGACTTGATTCTGCAATGCACTCTATTTTTCCTAGTGCTCCTTTTTTTTATATGAATACTCATGAACTAGCGTTTGATGCCAAGTACACTGAATCGTCTTCACCTTGCTTCAGCTCACTTTGCTTTCTTTTGAGTGTGTAAAAGTGATTTAATTCAACTCAAGCTTTCACTTTATGTTTTACCAATTTTCCCTAATTCGCATTAAATGTATTCCACCTTCAAAAAACTAATAGACAATTACAAAATAAATTGTAAACCCTAAAAAGCTCCACAAATCTCCAAATTTGCACCTTTTCTGCGAGAATCTTTTTCAATAGCTTTAGAATGCCATTCTACATCACATATCTTTGTGTCACTACTTGACACTTCTTATATCGGGGGTTTTTTGGATATCTTTGTAACTGCTCCCCTTAAAACCATTATTGGATTTAGTCTTTAGAAGAGGTATCTATACCAGCTATAGGTACAGATTCATTTGATTCATTCTTATTCTCAAGTACTTCCTTTTGCTTCTAAATCTTCTCCACTTCCTTTCTCACTTCAGTAGGATCCACTTTGTTCACAAGTTTGTTCTTTTGTTTCAGATAAGGTTTCTTCCTATTAGTTTTAGGATCAAATTTAACATAAAGTAGAAAATGCAACACATGAGATAAAGAACGCAATAGTTTACCCTGGGAAAACCCTCCTTCTTAAGGGAGAAAAACCTAGCCACAAATATATCACTTATATATTTAATGAAAGAGTAGAAATCTGCTTTACAACTTGGCCACACACTAGGACGATATGATGCAATGAGTATAGCACCTCTCTAGATGTGAATATACAAGCTATAATGAATTCTCCTTAATTTTGATCTCCTTGAAGAAAAATATTGATTTGCTATAAGAATGAAAACTCCTTGAAGAATGCGAACCTGACTTGAATTATTGAATTACCAAATGAAGAGGAAATTTCCTTGTTTATATATACATCAAGATGTCTTTCTATGAAGAGTCAGCCTCTTTCACAAAAGTGAGATGACTTTTCATCAAGTTGGCCTTAATTAATTATTTAAATAGCAAGTTTTCCTTGGCATTTATTTATTTCAAATTTAGGATGGAAAGAGAACTCCTACCATTATAACATCAACACTGCCTCTTAGCTAGGGAGGTATCTTTCTAGATATCCACATCATGGAGTCTCTCAACATGATGCCCACAATAGCTACACCCATTTGTGGAAAGCTCAAAGTTTCATCACGGAGTCCCTCAACGTGATGTCATCATGGAGTCTCTCAACACGACGTCCACCATGGCTACTCCCATGTGTCAAAAGAAACACACGTACAAGTGCCCATCGCAGAGTCTCTCAACATTATTTCATCATGGAGTCTTTCAACATGACATCATCATGGAGTCTCTCAACATGACGTCCACCATGGCTACTCCCATGTGTGGAAAAACACAAGTACAAAGAATTCATCACGGAGTCTCTCAACATGATTTCGTCATGTAGTCTCTCAACATGACGTCTCATCCTAGAGATGAACAAGGGCCCACACCTCATATTTCTCCATTTAAGAGAAATATACACTATAATGGATTTCACCTCATATTTCTCCATCTCAAAGAAATATACACTACAAGGGCTTTCACCTCATATTTCTCCATCTTAGAGAAATATACACTACAAGGGCTTTCACCTCATACTTTTTTGTCACAGAGAAATATACATTACAAGGAATCTTCATGATGATGTGACTCCCTCTAAAGCTCCAAGTTCTTGCATCAACCTCCTAACCTCCTCATCCAAGGTTGCCTCTGTTGGTTTTGTCAGACTCCCTTTAAATGTTAATTCCTCCTCTTCGAAGAACTAATCGCAATGACAATCTAAATAGTTTCTTCCTCTTTGAGAGATGTCTCTAGCCACCAACTCAATCCCATGGCTGCAAGCTATGTCTCCATTCTTCAGCCTGAATGACTTCCTCACAGGATGCATCAAGCTATTCCTCCCTTGGATGCAATCTCTTATGCTTCTCGGTCTGTCCTGAAAGCATTTTTAGAGAGATTACTAATAGTTCATAGAATCAAATTATCCCAAAGAGAAATACCAATGCTAGAAGCATACATGATTCACTATTCTAATGCATGAATTAATAACTACATAAAAGATTCATTAACATTATTCAAGGGTACAAACAAAAAAATACTTATCTCTTTAAAGTTGGTTAATTCTATCGATATCCAACCAACGATGCCTTTACAAATTTCGATCTCCATATATGCTTCGCACTGGTATTTTATTTCTTCAACTTTAGTCAATGTGATCAGGTATATGCTTATGAAAATGGTTTGAAATAATGTTGAGATTTAAAACTTTCCAACAATTGGCTTCTCCTATAAGTTGTAGCTACCAACAGTTTGTTTTTGCAAACATATCACCCTTATCACACCACCCTTAGCCTCCCTGCAAGTTCTACGTCCAACACTTATAACTCCTAGAAGTTATGAATATTTATTAAAGGTCCAGACCTTGTAAATGATGGCGTTGTTGCCATTCCCTAGGTTGATATGTTCAATCCAAATATTAGTGTTACCACCACGTCCTCTTAAGTCACGATTGAATGACTATCTTCATGAGGCGGCACCCATACCCTTGAGTCATAACTTCTATTCTTTACCTATGTGCCTTTGTCATTGGTTTCTGGTTCATGAATGGATTAAAGAAACAGGTCTCCAGCACCGACCCAACACACTTATTACTTAGCATTTATAATGAATATTTTCCATTCACTCCAAACTACCATCGCTAATAAGAATCAACCCAATTTTTAGACTATACTTCTTGAATTTGTTCAACTTCAAGACAACATCTCAAAAATCTGATCGGATCTTTACTATACCCACTCTAATATCATGTTAGTTTTAGGATCAGATTTAACATAAAGCAGAAATTTAACACATGAGACAAAGAACACAACAGTTTACCCTGGGAAAACCCTCCTTCTTGAGGGAGAAAAACCCAGCCACAAATATATCACTTATATATTTAATGAAAGAGTAGAAATATGCTTTACAACTTGGCCACACACTAGGCTGATTTGATGCAATGAGTATAGCACCTCTCTAGATGCGAATATACAAGAAATAATGAATTCTCCTTAATATCAATCTCCTTGAAGCAAAATATCGATCTGCTATAAGAATGCGAACTCCTCCTTGAAGAATGTGAACCTGACTTGAATTATTGAATTACCAAATGAAGAGGAAATTGCCTTGTTTATATATACATCAAGATGTCTTTCCATGAAAATTCGACCTCTTTCACAAAAGAGATAACTTTGCAAAAGTGAGACGAATTTTCATCAAGTCACCCTTAATTAATTATTTAAATAGAAACTCCACCTTAGCATTTATTTATTTTTAATTTAGGAGGGAAAGAGGACTCCCGCCACTATAACATCAACACTTCCCAAATTTTCTTCTATAGAATTTTGAGATATTCCCTAGTTTGTTGCAAGAGTAGCACACAACATTTCTCTGACCAAATTGATTTGAATTTATATTTGACCTGCACTAGTTAGATTTATGTCCAAAAGCATAATACATATAGCAATATCCTTGAAAATATTGAGTCATTCTACCAGTATTGAATCTATGAATATCATTATTTGACTTCTACACTCAGTAGCTCGATGTCCAAATTTTTTGTAGGAAAAACATTGTCTAGAGAAGAATCCAACATTCTAATTCATTCTACTTCTACATTAGTTTCCCTATGACCAAATTTATTGCATGAAAAAAAAATACCATTGAAAGATGGGTACCTTTGTGCATTAGGTTGTCGAATAGGAATCCTTCTAGTATTGCATCTTTGGTTCTTGAATTGTTTATTATTGCCTTGAGTCTTCCTTTGATTGTCAATTTTGTTGGGAATCTAATTTTCCTTTGAACTTTGTCCTTCTTCAAGTCCTAGACCACCTTTATCCTTAGTTGGTTTCTGAAATGTGATCAACTCATCAAGCATTTCAGTACTTGTTTTGAATTTTTCTTCATGGGCTCTTGCTTTCTCCAAATCAGATCTTAGAGTTACCACTTCTTGTTCAAGCTTTGTACATTCATCAATTTTGTTTTGAATTTTAGCTTTCTAACATTCTTCAATTCTTTTCTTCCACTTGCACCTTTAGTCTGGTGATGTCTTCATTAGCTTTCTTCAATTGATCACTGATATCTCTATGCCTTTCTTTAAACTTCTTGATTTTCTCTCTTAGCTTTCTGATGCATTCATTTGCTTCTTTCAAGTTTCTTTCAGAGTTTCTTTCTCATCTTCACTTTTATCCAGATCTTCAAGAGTAGCATGGAGTTCCTCTATTGCATAAATTTCTTCGGGAGGAACAAGATAGTTTTTATTACCCATGTGTTCAAACTTCAAGATCTCCCTTAAGTTATTAAACTTTTTAAAAGGAACCAATCTTTGATACCAATTGTTGAACACCCAAAATACTGAGAGGTGGGGGGCAAGTCAGTATTTTCCCAAACCATTTAATTGCTAAACATTCAATAATCAAACCATATCTAATTGCAACTATAAACAAGAAGATGAAAGGAAGCATAACACCACATAACAAATAAACACCAAGATTTTTACGTGGAAAACCCAAATGGTAAAAACAATGGTGAGGATTAACTCACAATAAATTATAACCAATTATAAGATATTACAAGGCACACTGTCAAGACTCATTGTCCTTGAAAGGCTCATAGCCTGAAGTAAATACAAAAGAAGTGTGGCTCACTACCAAAATGATCAAATGATGAAATACACCTTTTGTGTTGAGTTCAATTCCAATTAGGCTCTGAAATATAAAATCTTGCTTCAGCTTGTAGGTACACAACAAACACATTAAGAGTATACAACTTCACACAATAGACACACATCACAGCTTATTACTTCTTCGCTTGTCACACACTACACACACATCTATCTATCTATATATTATATGTCTCTTTTAACAAAAATGTGTTTCATATATATACACTATTACAACTTCATACATCAATTAGGTTAGCCTAATTAGATGTACACATAATCAAAGTGTAGCTTGTCGGCTCAACTCAGAACCCTTTTCACAAAAGAATGTGCAAAGCATAAACTAGGTTGGCATGTACCTAATAAGGAACTCTTTAAATCACCAAGGAAGCACACACCACTTATCTGTGTCAGCCAAAAGAAAACTCATGCCGATTGCACAAATATTGAGCAAAATACTATAAGCTAAACTCTTTCATTCATAAATTTCATTCCTTTCAACAAAAAACATTGAAAACTTATGCAAAGATGCAACTAATAGTCCTTATCAACATATTAAAATCTCATGAAGCGAACTTCTACTGAGAGCATTTCTGGACAAAATTACCAGGTCAAAATAATAGAAACATAGATTTTCGGATTGGCAAAAGTGTTATCAACCAATGTTGACATCAATTACAACACATAGAGGCTTCTTCTTCATTCTTCCAATAGATAACAAACCATTTCCACTTGTGCAACTTGCCAAATTTTCCTTTGAAAATTGGGGCCACCTTTTCTTTGCCTTTATGCTTGCAATATTTATAATCCATTGAGCACATCCTTATATTTTGTTCCAATTCTAATTTCACAAGTATTGTAAATATTCAATCCAATACATACTCTTAGAATCATGAAATTTCTTATTTTATTTAGGTTGTTTATTTTTAATTTTTAAGTTTCTACTTCATTTTATCATGGTCATATTTTATTTCATTCTAATTTAATGTCTTTTTGTTTTCTTGAGGGATCAATCCTTTCAATGAATGGATTATAATGGAATTGAGATTATATTAAACATATTTTCTCTCAACCTCTCACTTCTAGATTGTACTCTATTCTAAATGTGTAGACCCGTTGAATCTTATTCAAATGTTTTTGTATCTATATCCTCAAGCTCAAGCATTTAAATTATATTTAGTGATTTTAAATTTACAATTTGGCTTGAGTCCATAACTATGAACCACATGTCATCCATGAACCATATCCATGTATCACATCTAGAGCATATGCCCATTCTCTCTAGACTTCAAAAGTTAGATTGATTTCAATGCAATTTCTCTCACATCTATAAATATGCATGTTTTACACCCAAGAAAATCTAGATCCAAGTTCCCATTGAAATGTATTTGATTGGTAAATTCATCTCCACTCTCAATCTTGACACATTTCATTTCTTCCACGTGTATATCTTGATATTTTCTACTTCTCCCTTCTAGAGTATGTTTTTGTCTCTCACAAATTTTAAGTCTAGTGAACCGTAGCTCACTTGACATCTCTTCTCTATATTTCAAATGTATTCCACCTCAAACATCCTATAGAACCATCCAAGTGAGTAAGATATGAATTAATTTAACTTGCATCCACATTTTAAGTCTATAGCCTCTTGAGCCTACCACATGACATTCTTCATTTGTCCCATATATCACTCGTGGAGCTTGTTTATGTGTTTATTATAGAGTCTATGTGATTCATTTTTAAAACTTCAAATATTCAATCACTCTAGGTTTATCCATAATTATTTAAAAAATGAGGTATTTTTAGGCTTATCTATGTGATTAAACTCTAACATAAGCTAAAATTAGGTCCATATTAATATGTTTTTTGCATCTAAATTATGCCTACATGAATTTTGGGCACCATATATACCTTTCTTTTCACCACATGTATTTCCCATGCCACCATTGCAAATTCTCTAGTGCTTGCCACCTGATTCATCCCACAATACTTGACCTCAAACATGGGACATAAATTTTTTGAAAGAAAGGGGGAATTTTTTTCAACTATCTTCATTTGAAAATGCTTCTTCAAATAAAGGTCCTTCATTTAAAGATTTTGGTATAGACACCTTCGATTGAAGGTAGACATTCAAGTGAATGTCCTCTTCATTTGAAGGTCTTGGTATATCAATAAGAAATAATAAAATAGTATGTTTGAGTGAAGACAACCTTTTATTAAAGGTATTTTTTTAAAGGTATATGAATCAAAAGTATTTTTAGTTCATTTTCTTGGCCCACCTACAACAAAAATGACAGACATGTGATTTTTATGAATGGATGGATGATGAAGAAACCCCCATTTGAACATGCATGGCTTCAAATGAAGGTATCTATAGTGCATAGTCAGTTAGTCAACCTCTTCTACAAGTGTTTTTTTTCCATTTTTAACAAGTATGCTCATTTTTGGCATGTAATTTTTTAATTTCCATTCTTGGCATGTAATTGAAACCCTAATTTACATGTATTTTGAAACCTTGAAATATGAATATTGAAATGCTAATTTCTATTCTTGTAATTGAAACTCTAATTTATGTGTATTTTGAAACCCTAAAATATCAATATTGAAACCCTAGTTTTTATTCTTTTAATTGAAACCCTAAAATTTATGTGTATTTTAAAACCCTAGAATATGAATATTGAAACCATAAAATTTATGTGTATTTTGAAACCCTAGAATATAAATATTGAAACCCTAATTTTATTCTTGTAGTTGAACCCTCTTATTTTCATGTATTTAATTTGAAACCTTAGAATATGATTATAGAAACCCTAATTTTCAAAAATTAATAATTTATCAAGTATAGTCTTTATCATTTTAATCTCAAATATAATAATTTAGGTTTGTAGGTATTTTTTGGTACTAAATTGTGTTGCAAGTATGAAGGTATTGCCATTGATGTCAACAAGATGGTCTTGTTGTTGATGTCAACTATGTGTTGAGGAAGGTTGTTGCATGATGTAGATGTTGAGGATATTGAGAAAATTGTGTAAAAGAGGGAAACAATTTGTTGTAGTTTGTGTGCATGTATAGTTGAGATATTGAGGAAAGTGTTGTGAGTACATGAAGCTATATTTCTATTGTAGTGTCTGGAAACATGTTAAAATGGTGTACTGTACTGAGATGGTCCATCTGATGCTTGGTTTCCAAGTGCTTTTGAGAAAAAATGATAAATAGAGAAAATAGTGTTGTGCAAATGTTCAGAACAAGCTCCAAGATGTGCTTCATTTTTTTTCTATGTTGATGTTATGCCTATGCATATCTAATATTTTTTTTATGGTTTCCAGTAGTTGCTATATCCAGATTTTTGGTTTCTGAATCGTTGTGTAGAGTGAGATATGTTCACCAATGTTTGAATTAAGTATTTAGTTTTATTTTTCATGGTTTGGGAGAAATGTATTTACTTCATATTTCTCCACAGTTTGGTTTTAGGTTGTGCGGGTCTAGGAAGTTGCTTGTGTTGATTGTATCTTTTAGAATTCAAAATTTCTCATGATTTGGTGTAGTACATTGTGTGTTTCATACATCAAGATGCATATAAGGTTAACTAGATGTTCTAGGTTGAAGTATTTCTATGATGCAAGTTTGAATGAAGTATTTGTTGGATCTCAAATGGTTCATGGATTGTTCTAGACTATGTAAAAGATATTTGTGTGGTCTGTGTGTCATCTTGATCAAGTGGGAAGCTTGTACTTAATAGTTTTATAGCTTTTTTCTTGGGAAATGGCTAACCTAGTGTTAACACTACATGTGAAGCTACTTCAAAGATTTTGGAAGCATGTTGAGGTGTGTTAGGAA
Organism: Sequoia sempervirens; assembly: GCA_007258455.2. Taxonomy (NCBI): domain Eukaryota; kingdom Viridiplantae; phylum Streptophyta; class Pinopsida; order Cupressales; family Cupressaceae; genus Sequoia; species Sequoia sempervirens. The sequence goes on along the minus strand of VDFB02000015.1, from coordinate 86,885,029 downwards.
AAATTTGGGTCCTAACTAAGGATTTATGTGGGTCGCATTCATTCCTATCCACTTTCTGAATGTTTGGTTTTTGACCTAATTTGAAATTATAAAGCTAAATAATGTTCTACCAACCTTGCAGAATTTTTTCAAGATTGAGGTGTGTTTGGTATTGTTGGAAGATCTCACAATAGATGTAAAAAAGATAAAAGGTGATGAATGTAGTGTGAATTTGAGTAGAGCAGTGTGAACTTCAAAGTGTTGAACTTCTAAATGTAGTGAGTTGAAGGTGTCCACAATCATTAAAACAAGGCTGTGAAAGTGTTGGAGCAATTATGGTGGATTCTTTGTTGTATTGAGAATTTGTTCTATGTGTAACATTTCTCTTCTATCTTCTTTTATTTCTATGGTAGTGAGCCCTAGCTATGAGCCCTATTGGATAGTGTGTCCTATTCTAGTAGTGAGCCCTTGTATTAGTTTTGTAATTACTTATATTGTGAGCTAATCCTCACCATGGTTTTCCCTCATTGGGTTCTCCATGTAAATTTGGTGTGCTCTTGTGTATGGTGTTGTTTCAATTTATATTATATGCATTTCATTTTTAATCACTATAATAGAATAAGGGTTTAATGAATGCTTGTGGATCTATTTACTGTTGAGGGTTTTGGATATGTTAAATAGATACAAATGATTCACCACCCTCTCAATTGTCTTTTTCATTTAAAAATTGGTATCAAAGCAATATTCCTTGGAGAAGAGCTTAACCACTTGAGGTAGGTCTAATATGGTGAACAAGTTAGATTGCCCTAAGTTTGATAGCATAGAATATTCTTTCTAGAAGAAAAATATGGAAGGATATTTAGCATCATATGAGTATGAGATTGAAAAACCATTAAAGACTCAATATGTTGCACCTGTGAATGATCCAAGCACAAGTGATGAAATCAAGGTCCATGAAATGAATGGTAAGGCTAGATTTATTCTTTTGAATAGTCTTTCAAATTTTGAATTAGTAAAAGTTATGAATATGAAGATTGCTAAAAAGTTTGGGACAAGCTAGAGAGCATTTATGAAGGAGATGATAAGGTTAAACAAGCAAAGTTATAGAATCTAAAGGCATAGTTTGAGACCTTGCGAATGTATGAAGATGAAACAATGACAATTTACATGTAGAGTGTTGATGAGATGGTAAGTGCAATGAGAGTTCTTGGTGCACAAGTCAAAGAACCTAGAGTGGTTATGAAAGTTCTCATATCTCTTCCTGATTCTTGCAATGAAAAGGTATCTGCTATTGAGGAACTTGAAAATTTTAATACTTATTCTAGAGATTAGTTGCTTGGTACACTAACTTAATTTGAAATGAGACAACTAACTTCATTTGAAATGAGAAAAATTTGTTTGAAAAATGGTACAAAAGTAGAGATTGCTTTCAAGTTTGGAAAATCAGAAAAGGTTGAAGATTTAGATGGACAAGATCTTGATGATGTGGAAGTTAACTTTTTAAGAAGGATGAAAAAGTGCACTAGTAAGTACAAAGGTAAGCTACCTTTCAAATGTTTTAACTATGGAAATATAGGTCACTATGCATCAAGATGTCCAAACATAGTAGTGAACAATAAAAGTAAGGAGAACTGTCACAACCTTCTTCTTTCAAGGATCTAATTCATTTGGATTAATTCTAAAATTGGTATGTATTACATAAGCAATATTATCAAGGTAATATTATTTGATAATCAAAACAATTTAAATTATTTAAAAAGAAAAATAAATAATTATCCAACTATTCTCACTAGGAAATAAATATTATATATATATATATATATATATATATATATATATATATATATATATATACGGGAAATAGAAATAAATAAATAAACTTTAATTCATTGCATGAGTAATGGCAAGCATTGCAACAGTGGTGATTAATAGAAAATTAATGGAAGCATGGTTGCATGTGCCTCCACTCAGATGGACCACTCTCCCTATTCGTATGCCATGCAAGCTAATTTTGGAATATACAGGATTATGTTGTTATTATTTCAGAGGGAAAGATCCATAAATTGGTGGAGATTACGATTGTGGGGGGAAATCTTCAAAGGATATCATTAACCTTTATTTTGCATCTTATCAGCATGGAGTGTGGAGTATGCTCTACATCCAATTCCTGGCAGAAGGAATCCATGAAAGCTTGATCAAAAGGGTCAAGATATCGAAAAAATGTCTATCATAGGCAAGTGGTATTCATTGTACCATTATTCGAGACTATGAAGATTATAGAAACATTGGATTACCCCTTTTCTAGGAATATTAAATATTTTCTTGCTACGTTATATTTTGGGAGTCTGCTTCTATCAAGCCGACCTTGTATGCTACTTTTTGACATAGTGCCAAATGACTTGTATGCTTGTTACAATTTCACCTTGAAAGTGTGTCTATGGGACCTTGTGTAGCCTCTACATCTATTTGTTCCATTTAACCTATATATTTTGATGGTAAAGTGAAAACCTAGAATCATCAAGTTCTTGACATATATAAACATTTATAGATGGGGTGTTTGTGTTGGAAATAATAAATTTTTTGACTGAGTCTCTTTCTCACATCAGCCCCCTCTCTCACCTACTTGTCAGGAGCCTCCAATGGAAATTTTCCTTTTGGGATCTTCGTCCCTGTTATGCTCCTGACAGCTCCAAAATTTAATGTGGTAGGCAATTTTGAATTTCCAAAATTAATTGTGGTAGGTGATTTCAAAATTTGAGAGGGAATTTTGTGAAGACAAAATGGAATGAAGAAAGAAGTCAGTTTTAGAGTGTGTGCAACAACAATCTGAGAAGAGGAATGTTTTTGTGGGTTCTCTATGTGATTCAGAGAAGCTCCTAAACAGTAGCAACTATAGTTTGCTATGGGTGTGTTTGCAGTGAGTAGCTAAAAGCTCCTAACAGCTCAGTGTTTTCCAGGAAAAGTAGATAGTTCCAGTCAAATAAAAAAGAGAGCTCTGTGTAACTCCTGATAGTTGTTTGAATTTTGTGGGTGCAACACCTAATTTTTGTGTGTTTAGTTTGTAAACAATAGATTGTAGTTTTAGTTTGAAATAATTTTGTAATTTATCATTTTCTAGTTGATACAAAAAGCAAATATTCCATGCCTAGTTATGTGTGTCTCCATTCAACCTATTTTTTGTTATTCCACATTTGTGTATTTCCAATTTGACTGGGAAATAGAGCAGAAATCTTTGTGCATTTCATTTTATTTGAAATCTTGACATGGTCTCAGAGCATTTTAGGCATTTGAATTCCTGACATGGTATCATAGCCATAGGCCCCATTTCTTCATGAGTTAGGGCATTTTTTTTTCTGGGTATTAATTTTTTTTTGTGCTGGAGACATGGTTGGAGATGAAGGGAAGAGTTGGTAGTAGCCACCATCCTTCAATGGATAGAACTATGATCTTTGGGAAAAGAGGATGAATACCATAATGGTTGCAAATGATTTATGGGAGTTTGTAATCAATGGGTTCAATGATGTGACTGATCTAGTAGCATATGTTGTTCTCACAAATAACCAGAAGACCTAGTTGAAAGAGTTGAGGAGGAAGGATGCTAAGGCATTGAGTTTAATAGAAGCACCCTTGACAGAGGCCATTTTTCCCAAAATAGTAGCAGCTAACTATGCAAAGGAAGCTTGGGAAATCCTCCAAACTAGCTACAAAGGGACTGATAAAGTTAGATTGGTGAAGCTCTAGATGCTTTGAAGAGAGTTTGAGACTCTCCAAATGAAGGATAGTGAGTCTATTTTAAAATTTCACACAAGACTCTCAAGTTTGATAAACTAGTTGAGGGTGAATGGAGAAGTCATGGATGACCAGAGGATTGTGGAGAAAATCCTTAGAAGTTTACCCACAAAGTGTGATGCAGTGGTGATTGCCATTGAAGAGGAAAAATACCTGTCGACATTGTCCATTGATGAGCTAATGGGTTCTCTGCAAACCCATGAGTAGTGCCTACATAGGTCTACAAGTTCTTCCCAAGAGAAAGCTTTCAAATCTCAAGCCAATTCAAGAGGTAGGGGGAGAGGTAGAAACAACTCCGAAGATGGTAGAGGCAGATTTGGACATGGTAGTGGTGGAAAAGATATCTCAAGATGAGCACATAGCCAAGAGGGAGCAATCATCTCTTATTCCAGCTCTAGAGAATTCAAGAAGAACAACAAATCGAGTTGGAAGGGTGACAAGAGCAATATTGAATGCTACTATTGCCATAAATTTGGGCATTATGTAAGTGAGTGCTAGAAAAAGCAACGTGATTAGTCCAAGCAAAGTGCTAATGTGGCTGATGAAAAAGTGGCTAAAGGAAATCAACAAAAGGCCTTCATCATGTGCAATATTGTTGAGAAAGGTAGTGATGATGTATGGTTTTTAGAAAGTGGTTGTGGAAACCACATGAGTGGTAATGAAAGTTTATTTTCTTTCATTGATAAGAATGTACAACAATGTAGTTCAACAACCAAGCAAAGCTAATAAAGCACAATCTGCAACTGATCCAAAAAGGTTCATCCCATTGCAATAGTGCAAATGACCCTCAGCTCAGTCTATAGCTGCAAGAAAATGTACAACAGTACAACAACAAGCAGCCTTCAAAGCAGTCATTCAAGACCCTTCCAAGCTATGGCATCTCAGGTATGGAAACTTAAGCTATACTGATTTGAGTATTTTTTCAAAGAAGGGTATGGTTGGAGGTTTACCAACCATTGTAGAGCCTAGTGATAGATGTGCATCCTACATTTTAGGCAAGCAACATAGACAGCCCTTTCAATCAGGCAATTCTAGAAGGTCAAGAGCACCATTGGAGCTGGTGCACACTAATTTGTGTGGCCCTATGCAAGTAATTTCTATTGGTAAGAGCCAATATTTTATGACCTTCATTGATGATTATAGTCATAAGACGTGGGTCTTATTTTTGCAACATAAGTCTGAAACATTTGATAAGTTTTTTATTGTTTAAGGCCCAGGCTGAAAAGGAGAGTGAACATTTCATCAAGGTCCTAAGATTAGATAGAGGGGGAGAGTATACCTCCAATCAGTTTGTAATTTTTTGTAAGCAAAATGGCACCAAGAAGGAGCTAACAACCAATTATACTCCACAGCAAAATGGAGTGGCTGAAAGAAAGAATAGAACCATCATGGAGATGGAAAGGAGCATGTTGAAAGTAAAGGGACTCCCAAATGAATATTGGGGAGAGGCTCTAGCAACAACTGTATATCTGATAAATAGAAGTCCTACTAAGGAAGTTTGTAACAAAATTCCACAAGAGGCATGGACAAAATGCAAGTGGACGATTGAGCACTTGAGGGTGTTCGAATGTGTGGCATATGCACTTGTGCCAAAAGAGAAGAGACAAAAGTTGGATGACAAGGGTGAGAAGTGCATCTTTACGAGATATAGTGAAGAGTCCAAAGCCTACAAGCTGTATAATCTCATCACCAAGAAAATCGTCATCAACAAAGATGTGGAGTTCCTATAGGATGAGTTATGGGATGGATTGATAGTTTCTGACAGCTCAAAACCGCTCCTAACCGCTCCTGATAGCTCTTGAAGAAGAAGAAAAGGAACAAGAAGTGCAACAAGATGAGTTTGCAGTCACTCCCGATAGCTCTGAACCAACTTTGGACCGCTCTAGACAACTCCTAACAACTCCTAATGTAGGTAGACAGTTAGGAAGATAGTCACAGACAACTAGAGAATTGGCCATAGAGAGCTACAGATAGCTCTTGATATGAGTAGACAAAAAGGAAAGCAACCAAGCCAGAGGATTGGCTCCCGAGAGCTCCCGAGAGCTCCCAAGAGCTCTGGATAGGGTCTGTTTAGCAAAGAAGCAATAGTAGTGAAAATTCAGACCCCACTCTCACCTCCCTAATGCCAGGAAATACCAAGAGTCTAAGGGACATCTACCAAAGTGAAAGGTATGATGAAGAATTTGATGAGAGTAAATTTTTCATTATTTTCTCATAGTGATCCGATTTATTTTGAGGATGTTGTGAAAGAGGAGAAATGGTGTGAGGCCATGGATGAGGAGATAGATGCAATAGAGAAGAATATAATATGGGAATTAACTGAAATTCCTCCCAACAAGCAAGTAATTGGAGTGAAATGGGTCTATAAGACCAAAAACAATGCCGATGGAAGAATTGAAAGGCATAAGGAAAGATTAGTTGTCAAGGGATACAAACAACAATTTGGGAGAGATTATGATGAGACATTTTCTCCAGTAGTAAGGATGGAAACCATGTGGGAAATCATAGCAATTGTAGCCCAACACAAATGGAAGGTGTTTCAAATGGACATGAAGTCCACCTTCCTAAATAGAGTGTTGAAAGAGGAATTTTATGTGGAGAATCCACTTGGATATGAAGTTCTGGGTGTATAGGCGGAATAAGGCTCTCTATGGGTTAAAGCAAGCTCCATGGGCATGGTACAGTAGGATTGACTCATATTTGATGAGCAATGGTTTTAGAAAAAGCAATAGTGATTCCACTTTTTACATCAAGGCAGTTGATGGTAAGGTTTTAATTGTTGTCTTGTATGTTGATGATCTAATTTTCACCGGGGATGATGATTTCCTCATTGTTGATTTTAAAGAGGCCATGAAAAGAGAGTTTGAGATGACAAATTTAGGTCTCTTGAGGTATTTTCTAGGCATAGAAGTAAAACAAATGCATGATGGTATTTTTATCTCTCAAGCAAAGTATGCAACAAATATTTGAAAAGGTTTAGGATGCAAGATAGCAAGCCTACCCCAACACCAACAACAATAGGTCTAAAGTTGAGCAAGGAAGATTGTAGAAACAATTTGAATCTGACCATGTTTAAGAGTTTGGTTGGAAGTTTAATGTATTTGACTGCAACTAGGCCTAACATAATGCATGGAGTGAGTCTTATTTCTAGATTTATGGAGACTCCAAGGGACACCCATTGGCAAGCGGGTAAAATAATCTTGAGGTATGTGAATGGAACCAAAGGATATGGCATTTTGTATAGTGCAACAAATGGTTTTGGACTGGTTGGATACACGAATAGTGATTAGGCAGGAAGTTTGGATGATAGGAAGAGCACATCGGGCTATGTGTTTCATTTGGGTTTGGGAGCTATCTCATAGGCTTCCTAGAAACAACCCATAGTTTCCCTATCAATAGTCGAGGCTGATTATATAGCAGCAAATGTAACATGATGTCTAGCTATTTGGCTGAGAAGAATCTTGGCATATTTGAGAGAAGAACAAGAGGATGGAGCAACAATCTTTGTGATAATGTTTCATCAATAGATTTGATGAAAAATCTTGTGTTTCATGGGAGAAGCAAGCACATTGAAATCAAGTATCACTTTATCAAAGAGTTAGTTGAAAATGGTGAAATCAAAATGGCATTTTGTAGGTTTGAGCAGTAGCTAGTAGACATATTCACCAAGCCATTAAGTAGGGACAACTTTGAATTCCTAAGGAATAGTTTGGGCATTGTTGATTTGGATCAAGTTTGATTTTGTTTTGACGACTCAGACATAGGGGGACTATTGGAAATAATAAATTTGCTGACTGAGCCTCTTTCTCACATTAGCCCCCTACCTCACCTACTTGTTAGGAGCATCCAATGATAGTTTTCTTTTTGGGATCTTCATCCTTGTTCTGCTCCTGACAACTCCAAAATTTAATGTGGTAGGAAATTTTGAATTTCCAAAATTAATAGTGGTAGGTGATTTCAAAATTTGACAAGGAATTTTCTGAAGAAAAAAGGAATGAAGAAAGAAGTTAGTTTTAGAGTGTGTGCAACAACAATCTAAAGGAATGTTTTTGTGGGTTCTGTATGTGATTTAGAGAAGCTCCTAAACAACACCAGCTGTAGTTTGTTTTGGGCCTATTTGCAAAAAGTAGCTAAAAGCTCCTAACAACTCAGTGTTTGCTAGGAATAGTAGATAGTTCTAGTCGAATATAAAAAAAGAAGAGCTTTGTGCAGCTCCTCATAGTTGTTTGAAGTTTGTGGGTGTAGCTCCAAATTGTTGCATGTTTAGTTTGTAAACAATAGATTGTAGTTTTAGTTTGAAAGAATTTTGTAATTTGTCATTTTCTGGTTAACACAAAAAGCAAATATTGCACGCCCGGTTCTGCGTGTCTCCATTCAGCCTATTTTTTTGTTATTCTGCATTTGGGTATTTCCAGTTTGACTAGGAAATAGAGCAGCAATCTATGTGTATTTAATTTTATTTGAAAACTTGACATGGTACCAAAGAATTTTAGGCATTTGAATTCCCGACAGTTCAAATAAACCTTTCTTTCTTACCTTTTATTGAGTCTAGCATCTTGTTACGTGAAGTAAGATCATGATAAGATTGTTTCAAGTCATAAATGACTTTGGCCGACTATTTTCCATCCCTTCATGAGTACCAAGATCGATTTATCTCTTAAATGAATAAACATGAAACATTGAAGTTGCAGAGAGTGAGCGGTTGGATCTCTTTTCTTCCTCATACATGTTTAATGCCTTCTTCTTCTTATAGGGTTTAAAGAGTTATTGTTGTTTTGGTCTTTCAAATAGAGCTTTGTACACCGAATTTTACATAAAGTATCCTCTCTAGGCTGAATCTTGGCCTCCTTGGCAACTCCAAAATTTGAATTCCATAGTATAGTATCAAGATGAAAATCTAATCCTAACCCCATGAATAATGGCTTGCATCTAATATTTTTTTAACAAAGGTTTGATGGGCTAATGGGAAGCTTGAAAATGAGATTGGGCATCGAGCAAATCCATTTTGTGCTTATTTTTCCATCGCGGCAGACCATAAGACCACATTACTTTGAGGCCTTTTATCAAATCTACTTTTGTGCATATATTGCATTTATGGTATTTCATTTGGAATGAATCTTGCAACCATGAAATTTCATGATATTATATTTTCTTTGAGGCCTTTTGGGATAGTCTACTTGCTTTTTCTTTGCATTCAACCAAGTCCTGTTTTCAGCATTAAACAATGGATATTTCCCTTTTGGCCTTGTAATCAAATGAGAATCTCTTCATCTCATCTATATATAGATATATATACCATTGACTTCGGTATTTTATATAAATTTAAGTCAACAAGGTTTTCTTGCCAATGAGAATTGGGGAAAAATTCTCCTACCAGTCAGTGATGTTGGTTAGTGCAAGTCTATTTTTCAGCATCACCAGTAAACTCCACAAGAACATTGTCCCTGCTTAAAATTATGAAAAGGTTCACATCTCTTAGAACTATTTCTCTTACAACAATATCGGGGATAAATTTAGTTGCATTGTATCTATCAGAGCATACTCGAAGGTTCTCAAAAAATCTAATAGTCGATCTAAGGGGAAGATTTAGCAAGGAAAAAAAAATTTCCCACTTCTTACTATGGCGGTTGATCAATAAATTCATTTTCCTCCTCTTCCATAGCATTATGTAAATATCTTGAATTTGGAAAAAACAACTGTCGCCTTTATCTGCCAAGCCAATTTCTCCAACTTTGCATAGATATCTTGTGTCTGTGAATACACAGAAAGCATGTACCATTTTATGGTCTTTAGTTTGACTACATCTAGGTATATTTGAATTCCTCTACCTTTTTTTCAGTTTCCTTACTATTTAAACCTCACCGCACCTACGCACATCTGCATAGATGTTTTGAGAAAAGATGTATCTTCTTATTTGGTTTGATGGTCACTTACCTAAATGGAGCTTTTGATAAACATTATAATTTAAAATTTGGAATGGGACTTGGTAGATGTCAATAATCTAAGATAGTCTCTTGTTGACTTCCACTCTTAACTCAAATATTAAATGGGTCATGAATGATAGATGATTAAATTTTGTATCTTGATCATTGTATTTCCAAATTCATTATGAGCAACCAGTTAAAGGGTCATCTTGGGTAATCCTAGCTACCATGTGTTGTGAGTGGATATCACCATACACTTGGCAAGAAAGTGTCTTACCTATGTAGATGAAATTTTGTTCTAAAGAGTTCAAGGGTCACTAGATGAAGAAATTCACAAGGTACGAGTTATAATGATATGAACTTAGGATGCCTCGTGATTCAAATGGAGACCTTGATTAAAGATAAGACAATGCTAACTCACACCTTAGCTTATTTAAAATTAGGCATTGACGTCTTCTCTCTCTTGCATTATGGTTATTCATGTATGAAGAAGAAATTAAGAACCCTCTCTTAGTCAAATGTTGATAATTATGTGTGCATGCATAGTATAATTATTTGACAATTATCATGTATAGAAAAGATTGACGTGTTAACTTATCCCGGTTGAAAATGTACTAATAGCAATTTCAAATTTGGTTTATTTGACCATTGAAGAAGGGATGATAGAATTTTCTTTCATTGGAAGAATTACTTGATAGAAATGATGTATTATACTATGTTAGATGAAACCTTAAGGATTTTTCAAGAAGTTAAGAATTTTCTATTAATCTATAAAAAAGTTAAATTCACACATTAGTTACTACTAATAATTATTGTCTTTTAATATTGATTGTGAGATTGTCTGATTATCTATAGTAGGTTTAGGCGTTAACCATTCTCTTAGTGGTAATGGAATTATTTTGGATAATTATTTATGGAAACTCATACTACACATTAACATTATTCTCATATTGTAAGTTTTCTTGTAAATTTTCTTGTAAAGTTGATTATTTGTTTATATTTAATATTGTGTCTTGATTATTGGATCAAGGGATTTTATAATTGTTAAAGTGGGATTCATTTGTGTAAGTTGTTTAAGGTTGTTTTCTAGAGGCCTAGGAGGGGGCATATAATGTGTGAATGGTTCTTATGATTGTATCACCTTGGATGTGGTTTGACAATGTTATGGGTTATGTTAGGTGAGAAAGATAGTCAATTCTTTGCTCTATGTTTGGATTCCTATGATTATAATAAGTGTGCAAGATGGTAAATGCCTTGCTTAATGTGTAGGGTTTACTAGTTGCAAGTAGGGGGAGTGGCTCTCAATGGGGGGTAGAACCCAAAGTGGTGTCTGGGATAACCCATCGAAGAGTTTCTTAATCAAGTGATAACATTAATATTGAATTAGGGGCATGGGTAGATTTCACATTAATCAAGATAATGATATGTCTCACTCATGGCTCAAGTGCTCGTTTAGGCTCGAGATGAGATGGGAAGGCCTGGAATGGAAAGACCAACTACCTTGTCCTCATGAAAGGTATGTTGGTTCCGCATGAGTTTGTATGGGGGCTAGGGATCAGGAGAGGCTGCCAAGATAACCCAAGATGGGGGTCAGGGCCTAGGAAGATCTGCCAAGATAACCCATATCAAGCTATGTGATGACACTCCTCCCTATTGTAGTATAGCATTCCCTAATTTTATTTCCTCATTTTGTTGTGTGAGTGCCTCTGGAAGTGAAGTAAGTAAAGTAAGTAAAGTAAATGATGCTGGTGTTGTTGGTAGCATTATGTTGGAGTCCATGTATAACCCTGTCTATGTTAGCATGTTGCTTTCTTGATTGTATGTATAATGTGGGACCTTGTGTTATCTCCTAGCACGAGGGGTGGACCTCAGGGTTCCACATGGTCGAGAGGTTGGTGATTTTTCCTCCATTGGGTATTCTTGCTGCATGTTCATGCATGTGGACATTGTTCATTGTGTTGTGGACTCTAGTTCATGTTCCTGTTGGAGAAGACATTCTATCATGTATTTGTATATTGGATTGTGCTTCCGTTGTATCACTTAATGTAATCTCATGTAATATTCCTACTTGTACTAGAGGGAACATTGTTGTAACTATTGTAATGATGTAACAGTTATTGATAAAATCTTCTTGTAATGAATACTGTAATGAAATGCATCTTTCATATTTTAGTTAGCTAGAAGTGATATTTTATATTGATTATCAATCAACATGACCATTTAATGTGATGCTTTAAAATGAACCTTGCATGTTATATTTTTCATGTTATATTTTATGTTGATGAAATGTTTCTAGTATTCTTGGTCATTAATTCGTGAGTAGTGCAGTCAAGGAACCTTAGAGGACCTAGGTTTATATTATTATGTTATGTTATGTTATGTTATGCATTCTATTGTTATTCCTTTAAAAAATATATATATATATTTCCGTAAATATGTCATAGTTAGCGTTGTCCTCTGGGGTTATTATGTTAGAGAAGATGCTAGTATTTCTGATGATGAATCTGATTATGGAGATGTTGATGAGAATGAATTATTTTTCTTGGCCTTAAAAGATGAATCTACTTATAGTAACTTTGATTTTTTTTTCATGGAAAGTGTTCTAGAGAAGAAGGATAAGGTTGAAGGTACTTCGGTTTCTACTTTTCATGTTAAGAAAGATAAGAACTATTAGGTTGTTGATAGTAGCTACTCTAATCAAATGACTAGAGGCAAAAGTAAATTTGTTAAACTTGAAAAGTATGATGAAGGATTAATTAAATTTGAAGATGATTCAGGATCTAATATTTTTGGAATAGGTTCATTCTATTTTTATGGAAAGAATAATACTAAAGATGTTTACTATGTTAAAGGCTTAAGGCATAATCTTTTAAGTGTTGGACAAATGTATAGCAAAGATATAATCTTTTTTTTAAGGATGATAGATGTGAAATAAAAAAAGGATCTGGAACTGTGATTGTTGATGGTAAGAGGGCAGATGGAAATATCTATCAGCTCAAGGGTGTTGATGGTCATTGCTTTATGACTTAGATTAATGATAGTTGGTTATGGAACTGAAGGATGTGTCACATGAACTTTGAAAATTTGGTTAGAATTAGTTTAGTTAATGTAGTAAGAGACCTACCAAGAATCACAAAGCCTATATCAGACTACTGGAATTGACATATATAGATATTTTTGGTCCTAAAAGGGTGAGAAGCCTTCAAGGTGATGGGTATTTCATGATTTTAATTGACGATTACTCTAGAATTCCATGGGTTACTTTTATTAGAGAAAATTATGAAGCTTTGGATAAATTCAAAGCATTTAAAGCTATGGTTGAAAATGAAATAGATTTGAAAATCAAAATTTTAAGGTTTGAAAGAGGTAGAGAATTTACCTCCAATGAGCATAACATGTTTTGTGAGAATCATGGGATCAAGAGAAACTTGTCTGCCCCTAGGAATCCTCAATAGAATGGAGTTGTTGAAAGGAAAAACAAGACTATTCAAGAAGCTACAAGGGCAATGATGAAAGTAGCTAAACTACTAGAAGTCTATTGGAGAGAAGCAATTCAGACTATTGTTTACACACTTAATAGAGTTCAAGCCAAAGCTAACAACACAAAAACTCCATATGAGTTGTGGTATGGAAGGATTCCTATTGTCAAGTACTTTAGAGTGTTTGGAAGCAAATGATATATCAAAAGAGATGATGAAAACCTAGGAAAGTTTGATGCAAGGTATGATGAAGGTATCTTCCTTGGATATTCCACTAAAAGAAAAGCTTACAGATGTTACAACAAAAGGCTAAGAAAGATTGTTAAAAGTGAAAATTTCAAGGTTGATGAAGACTTTTGGAATTCGATTGTTATAGATGGATGTGTTAGATGAACCTTCCTATGGAGAAGAAGTAAAAGAAAAAGCTAAGAAAAAAGAAGTGTGGGATGAAGAGGAAGAAGCTCCAGAAAAAACCCTTAAGACTCCTCAATATGTGCAAGGAAATCATTCCAAAGAATATATCATTGGAGACAAAAGAAAGGGTGTATTGACAAGAATAAAATTTGTTGAAGTTGAGGTAAATCTGTGCTTACTTTCTAAAGTTGAACCAAAAATAGTGAGGCATGAAAAGATGAATGTTGGATGGAGGAAATGGAAGAAGAGTTACATCAAATTGAGAAAAATCAAACTTGGGAATCGGTTCCTAGACCTAAAAATAAGAATATAATTGGAAATAAGTGGGTAGTCAAAAACAAATTGAATGAGAATGGAGAAGTGGTAAGAAATAAAGCAAGGATTGTGTGTAAGGGTTACTCAGAAGTGGAAGGAATAGAATTTAAGGAAAAAATTGCTCTAGTGGCTCTAGGATGGAAGCAATCATACTGTTTTTGGAATTTTCAGTGTACAAGGACTTTAAAGTTTATTAGATGGATGTGAAGTCTGCTTTCTTGAATGGTGAGTTGGAAGAAGAAGTTTACATGGAACAACCAGAAGGATTTCAATTATTAGATCAACTGGATATGGTTTGCATTTGAAAAAGGCATTGTATGGATTAAAGCAAGCTTGCAAAGACTAGTATGCAAGATTGGACATATATTTGATACAACAAGGATTCAATAAAGGCACCATAGATAGTAATCTTTACTTCAAAATTGAGGAAGATTAGATCTTGATACTAGTTGTATATGTGGATGACATTATCTTTGGAGGCAATGAAGCTACATGTAAGAAATTTGTAGAAGAGATGCAAAAAGAGTTTGAGATGTCAATTTTTGGGGAGATGAATTTCTTTCTTGGGCTACAAATCAATCAAATAGATAAAGCCATTTTCATTTCACGATCAAAGTATGTTAAGGAGATGTTGAAAAAAGTTGGAATGGATGAATCCAAGATGATATGTACTTCTATGGTTATTGGTTACAAATTGAGCAAGGTTGATGAATCACCTAAGACTGATTAGGGAAAGTATAGATCTATGATTGGTGGACTATTATATCTAACTACTACTCTAGAGACCGGATATCATGCATGCAGTTTGTCTTGTGACCAAATTTCAAGAAGATCCTAAAGAGTCACATGTTGTAGTAAAGAGGATATGTAGATATTTAAAAGGAACACTAGATTATGGCTTATGGTATCCAAGGGGGTTTGATCTAAGGGGGTCTTATCTAACCCTCTTCAATTAAAACCCTTTATATGGAACCTCCCAAGGATTAAATAGTTAGATTTTCTAAAAATAAGTGATTTTAGGAAAAAACTAGGATGTCCCAAAAGTGAGACACACTATTGTGGTAGCACCCAGGTATGATATGGAGGATAGGGAGGGAAAATTATATTAAATTTTGGAGGAATTTTTTCTTGATATGGGACCTCTCTCTTTGATTCCCTAGTTGAAGCACCTATAGATAATCTCTATTTTTAGATTTGGGAACCTTGTAGAAGACTACATTACTAATAAAAATCAAAGTTATGGATGGATACATCTACAATAATTTTCTAATAGCTAGTATGCTATTGTTATTTCTAATGTCCTTACTAGATTGAAAGAGGTTAGAATCCTCTTTTCTTTTTGGGAAGACTTCATCTATTGGTACAAAAACTCTAAAAGTAGTTATTCGATGGCTTTAGGGTACTCCATTCAAATTTAAAATCATATGGTGAAGAAGAGATGAGGAAGAATTTGAAACAAAAATTTCTCCTAAAATAAACCATTTTTGGTTGTGTTTTTCTCATGATAAAATCGTTACTCAAAATAATCTCCAAAAGGGGGTTTTCCTTTTCTAATAGGTGTACTCTATGTGCTACTAATGAGGAAAATGCGGACTGTCTATTCTTGCATTGTGAGTTTTTTGGAATTTATTGGAGGGTAGATTTTAAAAATGATTTAATTTGGGTTATACTTGGATCCATGGATTCCTTTGTGGATAGCTAATTCCCACCCTTCATCCACTCGATCGTAAGGGAATTATGGCTTATGATTTCCCCAAATCTATGCTAGTAAATCTAGAAATAAATAAATAATATGCTTTTAGGGATACAAATCTACACTCTAATGAATTTATTAATAATATCTACATTACTATAATGGAAAATATTGAAGTGACAATTATAAAAAGACCCAACAAACCTCACAAATCTAATAAAGGGAATATCTTATGTTTGGAGGATTAATAGATAAATCAGTAATGTGGATATTAAAAAACAAAGGGATATAAATATAGTTAAGTGGAAACCTCCACAGTAAGGCTAGGTAAAGCTCAAATTTTATGGTACCTCAAATGACAACCTGGATCAATCAATTACAAGAACTCTAAGAGATGAAAATAATGTTCTTGTTGTTGCATATACAAGAAATATTGGAAAAAAATATCATAATGAAGCTAGCTTTCCCTTACTCTTGGTCTAATAAAAATCCATGTGGAAGGGGATTCAAGAATTATTACAAGCCTTTTAAATGGTACTACAAACCTCAAATGGAATTTGGGAAGCTATGATAGAGTTCATTAAATTCTTTATCTACCAATCTATATCATTTCAAAGTAACTCATATCTATAGAGAATAAAACACATGGTTGTTGATGAATTAGCTAATATTGGGCTCCATGTTGATAGATAGAGATATTAGAAGAATATTGATAGCCTATCACACAACATAGTGGATCTATACCTAAGAGAAAGGAATAATGATGATGTGTAACCCAATAAAATTAATCATCTTCATTACTCCCAATTTATTAGGATGGACATTATGAAGCATGATGATGGAAATGACCTCAAAATTGTAAGGTCTCATAGGAAATGACACCTATATTTTATTTTTTTGTGGTTGGTTCACTCCCATGCTTAAATAAATGATGTGTACATGGGATTATGTATGTATAATTATAAATTGATGATTCATAATCTATGAACTCATAATGAGATGAGATATCAAGGCTACATGGATGGTGCCCAAATCATGGAGATAATATGGTCTTGAAAAGGAAAAATATACATCACTTAGTTCTCATTAGCTATCATTTTCATATATTGTTCAATGATAATTCTATTCCCCTAGGGTCTCATTGTTTTCTCTTTAGCAATATATATCTCTAAAGTCTTTTTTTTATTACAGGAGATGATGAAAGGTAAAATAATTAGGATATATCCTATCTCTTTCCAATATGTGTAGAGTAATGAAGTATGGTAAATCCTCAAGAATGGAGGTTTTGAAGTGTATTATGAAGCCATGAGAGGCTTTATCTCATCTCTATAAATCAAAATTTCTTATTCTTGGGTTAACAAAATAGTTAATATCATTTAAATTTGTCATTTCTCTTCTATGGAATGTTTTTGAGAAAGTTGATTATATTTGGAAGGGGATTGGACAACTTTTTGAAACATTTGGGAACTTCGTTCTTGATTAGTTTTGGGATATGTGTTTCCAAAAACTTGGTTTATCTACCAATTTTTAATAACACAAAAAATGATGGAGTTATGCCTCATTAAACAATAGTTGGAAGCTTGCTATCCATGCCTTGTAAAAAAAATATAAATTAGTATAAAATGAAAGTTATAGCTTAGACCCTAAAATTTGAGTTACATGCATGTAGTTGACCAAAATTAGCTTAGAGTGTAGGTGTTCTTAGTTGCACTTCAAACCCTGAAGTCTAAAATCCACATTGGGGATTAGGATTAGAAGTTTAAATTATCTTCCTAAATGAGTTTGAACTTGTGTTGGGAAATGAGTTGTGATATCAAATTTTATTTTAAAATTTGAAGTATGAAGTGCACATTATTTGTTGATCATCCATCTTTGGGGACCAATTTGGTTGTTTGTTAAGGTTCAATTTTTGCATTATATATTTGGAATTTTTCTAAGCATTCCACAAAATTTGAAGTTGGGTGCCTAAAGTCCAAAATCTAATGTCTAAATTATAAGGCTCAAATCCTTTCAACATTTAATGTGAATTCTAAATTCTTGTCTTGTAAAATATGGATCACATTTTGATGTCCAAATCCTAGGCCCTAGGTGCTTGGTGTTTATCACTCAATGCAATCCTAAAAAAAATTATGTGGCATGAGGTCAAATAGACTCTAAATTATGAGATGTCCATTTTGCAATCTTAGATTTGTTTTCCTTGATGTGCTTAGCTATCAATTTAGAGTTTATATTTTAAAGCTTGAGAGATATGCTCAAGAAGGGCTTGAATTTCCACCCCAAATTTGTAGATTACATCTTTTTGTTTGGAAAATGTGACTCATACATTGAACTCTTAGGATGAGTGTCCAAATTTGTTTTTGAACCACAAGCCTATGTAGATGTGAGCTTAGAATTCAAAGCCTAAGATATGCACTTTGTTTCCAACAATTTGATTTCTATGTATTTTCATCCCTAAAGCCTAAATTAGGGGAAATTGTCCTATTTCTTCTCTCCTTTGAGATACCTAAAGAGTGACCCATAGAACAAGATGTTGGGATTTGTTATTTGTATTAAGAACCCCAACCTTACTCTAATTCTTAATAATTATTATACTTTTATATAAAATATCTGATAGTTTAATTGATCTTTGGAGAGATTAGGAAAAAGAAAGAGAGATAGAGGGGGAGACGATTCTATATAGAGAGGGGTATATATACTAACACTTGCACCTAGATGAGGTTCAAGATTATGCTGATAGAAAACTATATGTATGTTAATATGTTAGAGAGTATACTCCATGTGGCTAGATTAAACAATTAAAAATAAGTACTAAATAATGGAATGAAATAAATTTAGACAAATCTAGATTTTTTCTTTAAAGAAATTAAGTATTATCTGATTATGAAATATTTTCATATAGATTTAAAACATAAACTATTACAAATGAAAGAAAGAAAATTGCCATCAAATTGACAAAAATATTGCAAATGGAAATAGAATGTTCCAATCCAGTTGTCAAATCAATATTTATCTAGCTTTTATGTGATAAATGAGATTTTGGTGGGATTTACCTAATATTTTAGAGGATTTTACCATTAAATTGCAATTGGTTTATCATTAAACAGTAGTTGAAACTTGTTTTCCAATGACTAAATAGTGGTTTGCAGGCATGAGACTTGTTTCATACTCAAATCCCACACTATACATAGCATATCAGCTAATAAAGACAAAAACTTAAAAGATAGAGAATGAGAGAAAGAGATAAATTTAGATAAATAGATAGAGAGAGAGAAACTAACTTTTGATTGGTTGTTTCATGTCAACAATCCAAGGATGACATGTGTCCTTAGGGAGTTATGCTCAAGGTACCATACCATTTGATTAAGGACATGATAATTCACCTTTAAGACCTCTTCAATGTACCTATTGCACACTTAAGGAGACAAACATATATATATATATAGAGAGAGAGAGAGAATGCTTATATAATATTATATATTGTACAGGTAAGGCTCACATCTTATATAATATGATCTATTATATAATATTATTAATACTATATATTTTTTACATATATATATTGTTAATAAATATATTATATATATTAATAACTATAATATTAATATTATATATTATAAAATAACATCTCTATAATAATTATAGTTATTTTATTATATATGAATTATAGATAAAGTCTTAAATATAATAATACTCATACAAGATGATCGTTATTTATTATATATTATTATATTATTTATTATATTTATATTTAAATTAAATATAATACATAAATAATTTATAATAATATACTATATATAAATTATTTATATGGTTCACTTTCTAACTTACTCATAGCTTTCAAGTCTTTTGGTGTCTACATCAATCACCTATTTAGTGAAGGCATCTAATCCAAAGGCATAAAGAGTTGAAGGGAAATTTATAAAGAAGTTTATAGATAGACATAGTAAATTACTTAGGTCTGAGATTAGTGCAGTGAATACAATAATTAATACATAAAATTAAAAAAAAATATATAATAATATTATTATATAATAAAAATATAAAATAAAATTAACTATATAATAGTACTAATAATAATAATAATAATATATAAAACAAAATCATTTTCTAAATGACCTACAAATTCCATTACACCAAAGTGCAATTGCTAGTTCTTATTAATTTGGAATTGTGAACTCACAAATATTTCTTCACTCACTTCTAATCAACTCTCTCTATTCCATGGAAAACTAAATATTTCTTCCCCTTTCACATACGTAATACATGAAGTGTTGGAAATGACAGATTTAATGGATTAGTTGGGGAAAGAGAAAGTCTTGAATTTGTGAGAGGAATAAAGTAAAGAAAATGAAATGATGTGCCATCTATCTATTGACTTGACTTTAAAAACGCAACTTTTATAAACATCGATCTATTCACTTCACTAACTTTTAACAATATCGACATCAATTGACTTGACTTAAATCATTTCCATCTATTCAAAGACCTTCTTTTGGTCTCGTGGACGTTAAAAGTCATCTATTCTATTATATTCTATCTCGTTTTCACTTCGATCTTTCAAGTCCTTGCAAAGATGGAGTTCTAAGATTTTGTAGAAATTGTGGGAACACTTGTACGCTACCTAACTTCAATCGGAAACGCACATAACTTTTTTGCTACATTCAAACTTTTTGAAATAGATTATTTTTTCATAATCAAAATTTTAATTACTTTTAAAATGATATAAAATGTATGTAATTAATTAAATATATTATTTAATGATATTATAAAATTAAAATATATCATATTCATTTGACATGTTTATTTAATAAGGTAAAATTATTAGATTTTACAATTTTTTAGTTATAAGTTTTTGAAGATAAATTATTTTGTATTAGATGATTTTTTATTTCTTTTAATGTTTACATTTATCTTGAAATTTTATTATTTCTTTTGATCATGTAATAAGGATGGATTTTGATTATATTATTTTTGTCTCTTTTAAGTATTGTAAAACATATATCACATGTTTTTATTTCATGATTAGGGTGCACTCTTCACTTAGTGACTTTCCTTGTCTAAATGACTAAGTTTGTACCTTAAAATGAAATCAAAATTAAACTTGGTTTTCATTATTTTCTTCTTCTGTGTAATCTCATAAAGATGAAATAGATTTTGGTTGGGGTCTTTAGTCTCCTATTTGATGCTTAATCCATGATTGGTTGAGGTGTTCATCTATGTCCTTTTAGTAAAGTGTTTGTAACAATGAAGAGGCAATATTGGAATATTGCATTCATAGGTTCTTTGTCATGAAACATGATTTACTTATTTTTGTTTCTTTTTTGTGAAAGCTAGGGATTGCACCCTTTACTATAATTGCTCAAGATTAAGTTCATTGGACACTACATTTATTCTTTCCTTAACATGATCAACTATTTGTCAGGTGACTTATTTTTAGAGAATATACCAATAATAGATATGTCTATGTATGTGTGTGTGAGTGTAGATATATATTAATACATACATGTATATAGATAGATAGATAGATGTGTGTGCTTTAAATATAACTGACAAACAAACAATTGATTTTTTTTAACACACATCTAGTAAGTGATTATCATGTCTTGGATTCTTCATCTTAAAATATAAGAATTTTGAATTTTTTAAACAAGGGACAAACTTTCAAGTCCATGATTCTAGTCTATGACACATAATAATAGGTGTGATCTAACCTAAGACAAAATTTATTTTAAAAAATAAATCATGGATGTTTTGAGTATAATGATATGACATAACAATACATAATAAATAGGGAACTATTTGGAGGATGGCGTTCACGTGCTCTGCAAGCCGAGCTAGGGCGACCGTGCCCTAGCTCATTCTTTGTGTGTTTCTCGCTTATGCATTGTGGGGGGCTTTTTTGAAGCTATCAAGGTTGTGGTGGTGGGGTTTTTTCTTTTCTGGAGGCCTTCTTGCTGCCGTTTGGGTGGCTTGTGGGTGGAAGGGTTTTTGATCCTTCCCTTGGGGTCTTTTCTTTTTTTCCATTTCTTGCAAAAGTGTCCTAGGGGTTTGCATGCCTGCTGGGGATCTTATTTTTTGCTATGCCGAGTGGGGAAACATCTGGGGCTAGCCCCAAATTGGATTTCCGATCAGCATTTGGTTCGAAGCCTTCGGCGCATGGAGTGAATGTTTCTGATAATGCGTTGTTTTCTTCAAAGATGGATATGAATGATCTAGGATCGGTTACTGGTTCCCAAATAACAAAGATTAATGGGTGTTTGGAAAGATGCAAAGAGCGACCGAAGTTGATTATCCTGATGGAAATGCTTGCAGATGATATTGAATACTATTCAAGGCACTCTTTTTATTACAAGTTCATGGGTTTGAGAGTCTTGCTGCAATTTTTGGAATCCTGGGCTCAGGGGACTTGGATGCTGGAGAGGGAGATGGAGATTAGGCTCCTTGCGAACAACTTTTTTATGGTCTCTTTTGACTGCATGGTAGATCGGAATAAGGTCTCCGAGGCTGGCCCTTATTTTTATAACGAGGTGGGTTTGTATATCAAGCCATGGCATGCTGGTTTCAACCCGACTGAGGCAATACCGAGTCAAATCCCAGTCTGGGTTCGGTTGCCGTGGTTTCCAGTTGAGTGTTGGCGGGATGACATGTTGCATTTGGTGGCTTCAATGCTCAACAAACCTGTTGGGTCCTCACAACAGACGTAGTATAAAAAGGTAATGAATTTTGCTCGTATCTGTGTAGAAATTGATTTAAGCAAGCCACTGCCAGATTTTTTTGAAGTGAGTGTATGATCATATACTTGGGTGTAATAGCTAGATTATGAAACCCTACCTTTTCGGTGTCGTCTTTGTCATGAATATCGTCACTTGCAGCCTAGGTGCCCTAGGGCTAAGCCTGTGGTGCCCAAACCTTCTCAACCTTCTCATAATCCACCTAGGACTGATAATGGTAAGGAGCCTATTCTAGGTGATGGTAATGGAGATGATGGTTATGTCCCTGTCAAGGCTCGCAATAGGAATCAGGGCCAGAAGAGGACCTTGAGGGAGAGGCAAGATGATGAAACTTTTAATAGGTTTGAGGTGCTGGATGATCTCAACTAGGAGGAAGTGAATCTGGGGTTGTTGAACTTGGATCAGGGAACTTTGGGTACAGGACAGGATGGGCCACCATTAGAGGCCATGCAGGTTGTGTAGGAGATTGGGGTTGGGCAGATGGATACAGATCAACAATTGATTGTCCAGACTAAACAAGAATCTTCTATTGGAGCTTCAAAGAGTGGTGGAGGTGGTTCCCCATTTCCCCTAAAAGGAGTCAAGGATGTGGGGAAGAGCTCTTTTTCCTCCTCTTGTTTGGGTATTCAGCAAAATGAATTGAAGAAAGGGGTTGGTGACAGGACTTCCAAGTTGGGAAGTAAAAAGGATATGGAGAAGATTAAATTAACTAGGGAAACTTTGGTGGAGTTAGGGTCAGTCAAGACTCTAGAATCACATTTTTCATGCCCCCAGAAATGATTGTTCTCTCATGGAATGTAAGGGGCTTGAACAGTGGCCCTTTACAAAAAGTTGTTTGTGATTTGGTTAGGAATCATTCTCCGGATTTTCTTTTTCTTCAGGAGACTAAATTATCTGTAGAGAATATGTTGGCCATGGCTCCTAATTTGTAAAAATATGGTGAATACCAGTGTGTGGGGGCTCTTGGTGCTTCTAGAGGGGTGGCTTGCTTTTGGAACCCTTAGAATATTTTCCCTCTCTGGTGGATGTCCTCTAGATCCTCTATATCCCTAGTCACCTCTTGGTATGAGACTGGTGAGTGTATTCTCCTCTCTAATGTGTATGCTCCTGTTGAGTTTCTGGGTAAACAAATTCTATGGTCCCATCTTCGTTTTGCTCGTAGCTTAGCTCCTTACCATCCATGGGTTATGGCTGGCGATTTTAATGCTATTGTGGAGTTGTCTGAGAAAAGAGGTGGAATTCCTAGGTTGGAGCCTTCTGCTCTATTATTCAAAGATAGCATTTCTAAATTAAATCTTATTGATGTTCTACCAAGTAATGGTTGCTTCACTTGGAATAATACCTGAGAATTGGTGAGAGTTGTGTTGCTGATAGGCTGGATTGATTCTTGGTTTCCTATTACTGGGTTGGAGACTTATGGTCCACTCGATCTAAAATTCTTGATTGGAGAGGTTCTGATCATTGTCCTATTAAGCTTAGTATTATCTCTGCTCAGGGGCCTTGTTCTCCCTCATTCAAGTTCCAGCTTATGTGGTTACGAGATCCTACTCTTCATGAACATGTGGCTGAGTGGTGGCAGATTGGTAGACCAACTTTTGGTAGGGCAATGTACACATTCTCCAAGCTTCTTCAGTTTGTCAAATATCAGCTTAAAAGGTGGAATCAGCGATGTTTTGGTAATATCTTTCATGCTAAGGTTCCTGCCCAGGAGGTGTTGAATAATATTACGTGGTTGATTCATGAGAATGGGGCCTCTGAGGATCTTCTAAGGGAGGAGGCTAAGACTTTGAAAGTGGTTGAGGAATTTGAATTGCGGGAAGAAATCTATTGGAAGCAAAAGGCCCGGGTTGAATGGTTACAGGAAGGTGATAAAAATGCCACCTTCTTCTTCAATTCTGTGAAGGACAGGAGGCATGGTAATTCCATTCCTATTCTGGTGAATGATAGGGGTGAACGTCTTGCCTCGTTTCAAGAAATCTCTATTAAGGCATCTCATTATTTTGCTACTTTATTTAGGGAGGATTCACAAGGGGGCTCTATTGAGGAAGCACATGTTCTTTCTTGTATTCCTCAGTTGGTCTCCAGGGAGGCGAATGAGTATCTAATGAAAGATATCTCTCTTGATGAGCTGGAGGGGATTGTGTTTCAGATGAAGAGGGGTAAAGCTCCTGGTCCTGATGGTTTCTTGATTGAATTTTTTTAGGAATTCTAGGATATCATGAAGTTGGATCTTCTGGTGGTTGTCCTTGAGTCCTAGAGGAATAAACAGATGCTTCATGCTCTGAATTCCACCTTGCTTGCTCTCATACCCAACTGTGAAGGGGCTGATACATTATCTCAGTTCTGGCCCATCTCTCTTTGCAATGTGGCTTATAAAATCATTTCAAAGTTATTGGCTGAGAGATTGAAGAAGTGGCTTAAAGTGCTGATTTCAGAGGAACAGAGTGAATTTGTGGCGGGTCGACAAATTCTTGACAGGGTTGTCATTGCTACCGAGACCATCCACTCCATGGAAAACTCCCACAAGAAGGCTATGTTCATTAAGTTGGATATGGCTAAGGCTTATGATAGGGTTAGATGGTCTTTTTTGTAGAAGATCCTTATTTCTTTTAGTTTTGGTGAGGAGTGGATCCAGTGGGTCATGAGCTGTGTCATGTCTATTTCCTTCTCAGTTTTGATAAATGGAGATCATTCTGAACTTTTTGGTGCCTCAAGGGGTTTGCGCCAAGGGGATCCTCTTTCTCTGTATCTTTTTCTGCTTCTTGTGGAAGGCCTTGGATGTTTGTTGAAAAGAAGGGTGGAGCTTGGCATCATTCAGGGTTGGTGATGGGGTGGAGACTTGTCTCCGCAATCTCATTTGTAGTTTGTTGATGATACTACCCTGATGGGGATGGCTACTATTAGGGAAGCTACTAAATTGAGGTAGGTGTTGGACATATATCTTGTTGCTTCAAGACAATTGATTAATGAGGAGAAGTCTTCCATATTCTTCTTCAGTACGCTGACCCCCATATAAAGAAGAATTGCTAATATCTTGAGGTTTCAGATAGGGGTTCTCCCTTTGACGTATCTGGGTTTCCCAATTTCTGTTTGCCATCTTCCCAAGGGTTCTTGGTAGAATATTATTGATAAGCTTCGTGCAAAAGTTAATCATTGTACCCACAGATGGTTGTCTTTTGCAAGGTGGGTTTAGCTTCTCAAGGTGGTGGTGCAGGCTCTCCCTACCTACAGATGTATGCTTCAGGTGGCTCCGTTGGGTTTTCTGAGGGAGTTGGATTCTCTTGAAAGGTAGTTCTTATGGGCAGGAAGTTTGTTATCTTCCAAGTGGAGCTAGGTCAAGTGGGATGTTGTGTGCAGCCCAAAACAATTTGGTGGTCTTGGTCTTCGATAGTCTGCATTATCCAGAGTGGCTGTGGTTGTTAAGCTATTTTGGAGATGGTGTGTGGAACAGGATCAGCTATGGGCCAGGATATTATCTCATAAGTATTTCTCGGGGATTCCACAGTAGGATCTCCCTCATTACCCTCTTGAGGGGAAGGTTCAGTGATTTGGAATACTCTTTAGAAGGGTGCAAAGCTTATCAAGGAAGGTTTATTTTGGATTTGTAGATGGGGAACTAAAGCTCTCTTCTGGTCAGATTCTTGGGATGGATTCCCTCCACTTACTTCTCAGTTCCCCAACCTACTCCCTTTGTGCCAAATATTTCTCGAGGATGGTTGGGCTAGGGTGAGTGACTTCAAGTCTGTTGCTTCTTTTGGTCAGTTGGAGGTAGCTCATTGGAAGGATCCCGTAGAGTGGCCAGATTTGGGACTTGCGGAAGAAAGTGTTGAGCTTCACAAGATTCTTCATAGTAGGAGTTGTAGTTCTCTTTTGGAAGAGGATATTCTTGCTTGGACCCATAATCCTAAGGGGGTTTACTCTGTTGCTTCTGGTTATCAGGTGTTATTGGCTCAGAAGCTAATTGGGGCAGAGGTTCATTGGTGGAAAAGGGTGTGGAATAAACTCTCATGGCCTAAATGCAACTGCTTTGTTTGGACTTTGGCTTGGAATAGGTGCTTGACCTAGGATAACATTCGTAAACAAGGATTTCAAGGACCTTCAATTTGTGTTTTGTGTGGGGGAGCAGAAGAGGATTCTTTGCATTTGTTCTTCCGGTGTCCCTTTGTTGTGCAGCTTTGGCATTGGTGGTGGGAGATGTGGAAGCTTCCTTGTATTCATGTGTGCTCTTTGGTTGAATTCTGGGATAGTATGGGAAGACCTCCTTCTATGGCTTCCTTTTTACAGGAAGTTTGGTTCGTGGGTCGTACCTTTCTACTTTGGCAGATTTGGCTAGAGCAGAACCATTGAATTTTTTGTGATCAGAAGTTGGTGGGTCGGCAAGTTTGGATGCGTATGCTAGGAATGGTGCAGGAGTTAGTTTTAGCTAAATGTGATGTGGTTTTCCCCTTGGAGAGAGGTGATGCTAAGTTGGTGGCCAGACTAGGTCTTCAAGAAATTCATTCATCTTTTGTCAGTTCTAGGAACTGTAGGCATGGGAAAAAGAGGGTTCAACGAGTTGGAAGGTGGTTACCTCCTCCCAATGGATTTTTAAAGATCAATATTGATGGTTCTTCTAGGGGAAATCCTAGGCCTACTGCAATTGGTGGGGTTGGCAAGGACTCAGCTAGGTCGGTGATTTTTCTGTTCTCTATACATGAAGGGGTGAAGACTGTTAACTTCATGGAGGGTTTGGCGATTCTTCATGCTATTGAGAGGGCCCTTGCTTTGGGATGGAGAAAGGTTATATGTGAAGCTGATTCACAGATTTTGATTAATCTCTTGAATGAGCAAAAGATATCTAATATAAATTGGCAGTTGGCTTTGGTGGTTCAATGGATTCTTCAGGTTAGTTCTCGGATGGAGGTGGCTTCCTTTGTTCACATCCCGAGGGAGTGGAATCGTGCTGCTGACTACTTGGCCAAATGGGCCTCTGAGCATGATAGTGGTTGGAAGGTTGAGGACTGGGATCAGGTTAACCCTGAGCTGCATCTCGATTTGGACCGGTTCTTGGAGGAGGATAGGAGGATACATGGGGATAGTTGATGTGGTTTTATGCTATGGGGTTTTCGCCTTGTTTTCTGGGGCCGGGTCCCTTGGTTATTATTGTAATTCTCTTTTCTAATTTCTAATAAAGTTTTTACCCCCTTGTTTTCAAACAATACATAATAAATGCATAAAAAAAGATTTTTTTTTCTAAAAAATAAACTAAAATCAATCACACAAAACAAATATAAAATCAAGAAGAAAAATATGAGAATAAACACTTTTCTCTTTTAATAGACTTAATTAAAAATAATATTAATTTTTGTTTAATATAATATTTACAATTTATAAATTTAATATAAAATTAAACATAAACCTATAAAATCATAAGATATTTTTTATTTAAAAAAAATTGAAATATATAAATATCCTATTTATATTAAAAAATAATTGGAATTCTATCATATACATAATACCTTATAAATTAGGATTCTTATAAATATAAATTAATTTTAGTAGAACTAATTTCTATTATAATTCTTAATTACGATTCTTACAAATATAATTTAACTTTAGTAGAACTAGCTTGTATAATAATTTAGCTAATAGGCTATATTATGTGTTAG
Organism: Sequoia sempervirens; assembly: GCA_007258455.2. Lineage (NCBI taxonomy): Eukaryota > Viridiplantae > Streptophyta > Pinopsida > Cupressales > Cupressaceae > Sequoia > Sequoia sempervirens. The sequence goes on along the minus strand of VDFB02000015.1, from coordinate 86,857,057 downwards.
GTTCCAACCTGAATATTGTCTCACGCCGGAAAGAGAGTCGCCTAAAATTTGTCTTATGCTTGAAACAGAGTTGACATTAAACATTCCTAGCCTAATGCCTGAAAACATAGTTTGATTTTCATTTAATATCAACTAAATTAGACTGTAGAACTATCAAGAGGGAATGAAAATTGTTAGTGCACATTAGCTTGTGGTGGGAGATGTCTTTTACTATGGCCAGATGACATGTCCCAAAGAGAATGATACATGTTGTGCATAATAATTTCCATCACCAATTGTGTCATGCTTTTGTTAATGTCTTTCTTTTTTCTAGGAAAATAATGAAGAATGTGGTGCAGATGCATTTCAGATTATCCAGCATGGAAAGAAAATGGATCTTAACCCTAGTCGTACTATCTCTGATGTCTCTGTTTCTAGTGCTTTTCACAACCTTAATCTTAGCCTCAAGCAATGGTGTATGGTACCTTTTAAGGGAGGGAGCAATGAGGTCACAAAGGTTGTTTTTGTCGAGTCCAAAATATCCTCTCCTATTGTTGCTTCAGCAATGCCTCCACCTCCAAGGTTGGCATATTTGATTTCAAGCTCAAAAGGGGATGGGGGGAAGTTGAAGATGACATTACATGCATTGTACCATCCATTGAACCAGTATGTGGTTCACTTGGACCTTGAGACATCACCTAAAGAGAGGGTTGAGCTTGCTATTTATATTAAGTCAGATCCCATTTTTGTAGAGGTGGCGAATGTCACATGATTACTAAGGCTAACTTGATTACTTATAGAGGTCCTACCATGGTTGCTAACACACTCGATGTCACAAAAATTCTTTTGAGGGCTCAACACTTCAGAGTATCCACTTGTAACGCAAGATGGTATGCATTTTTTCTATCCTCTATATTAAGCTTTTGTCCTTAGTAGAGATTTGAGAGGTCATCAGATTGTTCTCATTAGTTGAATTTTGAATTTGGTGTTTATGATTTAAGTTTGGGGGAATATGAATGTTTTTTTCCTTACAAATTTCCACTACTATCCACAACAATTAGTGATAAGATTTGGGGTATGTGCAGGATCATGATGGGCCAAAAAGTGGCGATATGATGGGTATGTGTAGGGTATGTGGCTGATGACTTTTTTACCCAAAATTGATGAAATGAAAAGGGTTTTAAAAGGAGATTCTCATATTTCCACCAATATAAATTATGCTTTACTTTGAATTTAATAAATAATTATTATTCATTTTCTATTTGAATTACGACTAAAGTCCTAATTGATAGGATGATTGAAAAACATCTATAACTTTCAAACGGTGTCACATTTTTTTAATCCAAAACATGTGTCACATTCTATACTTCACATACTATAGGATTAAAAAAATAAAAAAATGAATTTCATGAAGTTTTGACCAAGTTAAGGTGGTTAAACATACAATTTTTATATTTTTTAAAAGTTGTAATAAAAAATTCATAATTAATTATTTACTTAGAAAAAAATTACAAAAAAATATGCATCACATCCAGACATGAGTCCTCTACTTATATCTAAAATATTACAAAAAAATATTATCATTTTATTGTGGTTAGGGTGGTTAGACAGACACCTACTTCTTATTTTTTGCCTGAAATTTAAGTACTACTGCATTGAAATTTCAAATTTTCACCAAGTAGATTTTTTCTTAAAGAAACTTAGTAGTTCAGAAACTACATTCAATTTTCTATAGATTCTATTCTTACATATTTTTGAAATAATATAGATAACTTATTCAATTTTTTATGTCAAGTTTCCTAACTTTGATTTTTCTAAATTTTTTGCCACTTAACGGCCTGTTTTTGACATGATGATCCTACACGTACTCTTTGCCTGGAAAAGCATGACAATTTGGTGCTTGTTTTAATGAGTAGGTAGTTTCACATTTTATTATTGATTCTTTATTTTAGGAAGTTGCTCTGAAATTCAAAATTTAGGTGAAAATGGGTAATATTTGTGAATAAGCCCAAATTTACTGTGATAGACAAAAATCCTTCCCCTACAAAGATAGTGTCAAATTTTGGCTTGATGGATTATTTCGAAATGATTACCATCACTGGTGCCACTGTACCAGTTGGGTACCTTGCAGGCAATTGTTCTTTTCCTTCAACAATGTCTTTTTTCTACTTCCTCTTTGTAGGCGATGATAAAAAATAATTAAAAATGTTTATGTTTTCTCTTTTTCCATTTTTTGTAAATTCTTGCATTGGGCACCCATTTTTAACATGGTGATGAATTGGATTTTTGAAAAATGAAATTAAAAATGCTCTATTTTTTTGTTGCAATTTTATGGTTTCTCTGACAATTTGGTTGTTCTACGAAGATAATATGGCTGGTCTTTTAGTTTGTTTTTTTAGTTAGGGTTTGGAAATGGCACAAATTTTTAATTTTCACCATTGCAGTCTCATAAAAAGGGTTAATTAAGTGTTTTGAAGGATAAAGAGGGAAAACTAGCATTGTTGTGGGGAAGTGCCTTGGATTGGTCGCTGGTTGTCTGAGATTATTCAAATGTGTTGCAAGATGGATGTGTGATAAAATCATATTGCATTTAACATTAAATCTCCAAATTTGATCATTGCACTACTATTTTCAATTCTTGTTGGCATTAGGTGCGTTTGTATCTTTGTTTAGTCTCAGATAAATTTACCCATTTTTCTATTCTTGCTAGCTTGCCTCTTATTGATGTAAATGAAATCCACATGTATATGTAGAACTAGCATCTAGGTTGGGGAATGGAGAGTTTTGTTAAATGTGGTGCCATTTTGAGCACTGCCTGTAAGAACAGACAGTGCTTTGGTACAATAGAGGATTATGTAGTAGTATAAAGGTCGGGATACCTTTGTTTTATACATATTTTTCTTTGAGTATCTATAATACTAATATATTGTATTGGTGGGGAAATTACACATAGGTAAATGAAATCATTGGTGGGAAATTGGTGGGAAATTGGTGGGAAATTGGTGGATGTATTAGTTTTGACTGGTGGCCATTTATGTGTTGCAAAACTTTATCTTCGTTTCAATTTGGATGACATGCAATGCTCATATGCCTAGAGCTCTTTTTCACCAACTAATATTTTTATGATGCTTAAAGTTTTTCCAAAGTGGGAATATCTGAGGTGGGTTGTGTGAAGCTGAATCTTAAATAGAAAAATGCATTGGATCTTAGAAATAAAATAAATCTTAAACATACAATGATGATTGTAAAATACTTGGATCACATTAACAAGGCTGAAAGTAAAAATAACATCTAAAATATTAATCCATACACAACCCATTTGATCTCAAAGACTTTTTATATTTTTCATTTCCTTTGTAGTTCATTGGTAGATTATATGTGATACGATCTTATTGATACCCTATCCAATAGATGCCAGATTCTTATTACATTTAAAATAACTCTCTCACACAAAATAATTGGTTTTCAAAGCTTTTTAAATTAGGATGACTGTCTACACAGATTTCATTCAATGGTGTCTCGTTAGAAGTTTAAGTAGTGAAATGTTAGATCTAGGAGTCAAAATGTTTGTATTTTGAATTTGGCTAGCCAGTTGGTATGGTTGTAGATACTAAAAAATGTCCTAATCGATGTCATATATTTAAATCAGATTTACTAACATCATTTCCTCTTTACTCAATCCTCTTTTTGCTTAATTAATTTAATTATCCTAGCTAATTAATTAATTGCATCATTTTCATCTATTCACCTAATTAATTAAATCGGGTTAATTCATCTCTTTTTGCACTAACACTTCATCTAATTAAATTAAATAAATCAAAATATTTAATTTAATCTCCTAAGTCATCTTATTTAATTAAATAATCCTAAGTCATTTAATTAAATATTATTCACCCCTCCCCTATTTATTAAATCATCTAATTTAATAAATATCTCTTAATTCTTCTAATTTCCTAATTTCATAAATTAAACCTTGTTTAATTAGAAATTAAACTAATTTCCTTCTAAGCAAAGGGAATATTCCTTATCCTCCTTTTTTGCACAATTAAAACTTTGTTTTAATTTGTATATTAGCTTTTTCCTCACCCAAACGAATATTCACTCTCTTCTAATCAACTCACTTGGCTTCAAATGCAAGTTAACATTTAACCTCTTTAGCAAGTTACCTTTGACCTATGTGAGTAGGTCAAAAGTGTGTTTGTTTGAGGCAAGTAGGAGCCCTTGATTAACTTTCAATCATGCATTCTCATTCATTGATAATAATCCATGATCCATGAATCTCATCCCCTTCATCTTGAACCATTGATTAAGATTTTTGATCTCAACCCTTCATTCCTCATTTGATCTCCTATAAATAGGCCACAATTTGGAGACAAATGGATCCATATTTTTCATAGCAAACTTATGTTGTTGAAACTCATACATCCATCTTTCAATTGCAAACTTATGCTATTGAATTCACTCACATACACACTCATATTTTACTCACTTATTAGGTTGTTTTAGTCCATTTTCATTGCATAATAGCTTAGAGCATCCATTAAAGGCTTTCATTCATATATCTTAGCTTGTTTAGGAATTAGGATTTTCATCTTTTAGCATAATTTTAGCTTAGATTAGCTTAGCAATAACATAATTAGATCATTTGTAGCATAAAATCATGGTAACTTATCTTGAATCATGTTTATTTTTAGTATAATCTAGGTTTTCATACATCAATTTGAACCATTGATTTTTGGTTCCTAGGGCTTCTCTAACTCTTATAGGGTTTTTCACCTAAAAGGAGAGAAGTAGGCCAAAAATGCTAATGGTTCGTTCAATTTAATGTTATGTGTTATATTGTATAACCTAAATGAAGTTAACTAATTGCAATTGAATGATCTAAATGAATGAAAATGAATGAAAAAGTGCAATTAAAGCTATGATTGAAAACACACTGTGATATGCAAACAACTAAGTAAACGAAGAAATTATGCATAACAAAAAGGAACAGGATGAATCTGACTACACTTAGATGAAATGTGATGATTCTAGAGTGTTCTAAATTCTGATGGAAATTATTGATTTTTCATAGTGGGACTCATTTTCCTAGGGTGGCGAATTAGTCCTCTTCTTGGTGAAAAGGTGTCGGGAGTAAGTTTATGTCTGTCGAGATCCGAAATCTGACAAAATTTAGATTTTCAGTCCTAAGGTGGGACTCATTTTCCACAGGTGGTGAATTAGTCCTCTCCCAAAATTTTGAAAAATTAGGAGACAACTTTGCAACACTAGATCTAGAAAAGTGTGCTTGTCAGGTTGCCAAAGTTAATTATGCAGAAAACGGACATAAAACCTTCTCCAAGCTTGAAATAGACTTAAGTTGACTTGGAGCACCTAGTTGACTTCTAAACCAATCTTCAACACCAAAAATCTTGTCAAATATGCATACCTAGGTCTACAAACAAACATGCAATAGGGAAAAATATTTTAAGGTTAGTGAATAGGGGTTTTCCCTGGTCAAACCCCACTTTTGGTAATCAACCCTTCAATAAAGTAATTAAATGCAAAGGAATGATAAACTAACAACATGCAATTGCTATTAACTTACCAAACCCTTGATGACACAAGTTTAAAGTAATGTCAATGGTTGCTTCATAGTGCTTGAATAGTGCTTGAATTGATGTTGTAAAATGCTTGAATACTTGAGTGAATAGGTGGATAAGTGAACTCGATGAATGGGGGTTCAAATGAGATGAAAATCACTTATTTATACACATTTGTGCCTTAGTTAACCATTCATACATCATCACAGGTCAACATCAAATGATTTTGAATAAAATCCCGAAAGGAAATTTAAAATATTTTGAATTTGGGGCCAAGGGGGACTCATTCACCACCCATGGTGAATGGGTCCCACCTAGGACCTAAAAATAAGTGTTGAGAAATATGTTGTATTTAATGTTGTTTGTCAGGATAATACTCAAAAATACACTTAATTAAGCATATGAGAGCATAAAGGGGCCAAATAAAGCATGAGAAAGGGATAAATAGTGAAGATGTGCCTAGAAAAGCATGAAAACTTGTTACAAGACTTTACAACACTTAAAAATAGGGCTTGATAATGAATAAAAAGGTTATTTTTAAGTGAATTGTAATTAATAGAGTCTAGAAGAATGTAGAAATGTCTTACAACACTTCACAACACCTTCACAAGATGTCGTTCTTTGAGTTTTAGTACCTAAATAACCATTTTCAAGCCATGTTACATCATAAAATCAAAGAAACATAGTTCCAACACCATGAAACAAGACCTAAAAGGCCATGAAAATGGAAAGGGGCCATTTTTCTATGACACACAATCACTATGGTTTCATTGATTATCTTCCATAGAATCGACTGAAACAGGCTCACTAATCACGTGCTTGGGAAAGGGTCATCATTCCACATCAACATGTCACCAATTCCACAGTGGGATAAGTTTTAGATGGATTAGAGTAGATATTTTTTTTGAAAGATTTCATAATTTAGTATGTTAGGTTTACATAGAATGTTTAGTTTCAATTTCATTTGAATGATCTTGTTGAGATTTGAGTATTAGTCGCTTCATTATGCTTCTATTCTTCATAGATCAAGCGTAATTTGGCCGATACTGATATCTTCGCATCGACATTCTCTCACTAGGAGGGAAAACCGTTAACCATTTTTTAGCTCAAATTTATTTTTGTTGTTTTACAAGGTACAACGATTCCCAAATTACAAACAACGATGCTATTTCAATAGCGTCGCCATATAGCGACACCCTAGCAATTTGAGACACCAACACGTATTTAATCTGTTGATGCTGATTTAAATATGGCAATGCATATTTAATATGGAGGTATTGAAAAGTTCAAACGGTGATGCCCAACTTCACTAGAGTGACGCCCCCTGATTTCAAATCGAGACACTATCATGTGTAGTAGTTCCCAACCAAATACCAACACTACCGTGCTCTCTATTTTTTGTGCTACAGAGTGACACCCATTTTCACCAAAGTGATGCCCAGACTTCAAATCGTGATGCTATCATGTTCAGTGACACCCAACTCTGGTAAGAAGTTTAATGACTATTTTTTAGCATGTGCTTTAATTTTTTGACTTTATTTGAATGCTAACATGTCACTAACTTCTTGTTTTTTTCTTTTTAGACTAACTAGTTTTGTAGATTTGGAGAAAAACTAGGACAAATTTTACCCCAACTTGTTGGGGTCATAACTTTCTACTTGGTCGTTGAAATTCAATTCTGTTTGCACCGTCAGAAAGCTCTCCAAGAGTACTAATTCAATCCCTATAAATCTATCTCCACTCACAAAGATATATCCTTTGAAATATTTCCTGAGTAAATCAGCACTAACAGGACAACTGGCCAAATGGGTAACAGTACTCAATAAATACGATATCCAGTATGTAGAAAGAAAAGCCATAAAAGGATAAGTTATTGTTGACCAGTTGGCAGACACACCAATTAAGGAAGATCATCCTCTTGTTTTAGATTTTCCTAATGATTTCATCTTCAATATTGACAGAAGAATGACATGGAAGTTATACTTTGATAGGTCCCACACAAATCATGGTTCAAGGGTTGGCATATTGTTTATCACACCATAGGGTGACACTATTCCTAAGTCATTCAAAATTTCTTTTCCATGTACCAATAATATAATAGAATACGATTCTCTTGTAAAAGGATTATGAATGGAAATCAAATGGAAGATTAAGCACCTACAAGTTTATGGTGATTCCTAGTTAGTAATCTAACAAGTTAATGATGACTATGAAACCAAAGATGAAAAGCTCACCCCATACAAGCAGATGACAAGTAGTTTCAAACAATATTTTGAAAAGATTTTTTTTCATCAAATACCTCACATTCATAATAGGGAAGTAGGCACCATTGCAACTATTGCTTCACTCTTGGACATACCTTGTACAACATGCCTAAATTTGAGTTTTTGGTAGAACAACTTTTGGTCCCTACCTTTGACATCCTAGATTCAAAGATGGTGTGTGAACTTGTTGGTCCCAATTCCCCATGGTACAAAGACATATATGACTACCTCCATATCGAAATCCTCCCCTGACCTCTCAAACAACCAATGTAGGACATTAATCCTTAAGTTAGCCAAGTATACCATCATCGAAGATACCCTTTATAGACGTGCCCTAGATAATACCCTATTAATATGTATCAATACTAAAGAAGCACAAGCAACCTTGTGTGGGGTATATGAGGCTATATGTGGATCCCACTCTAGTGGTCCTACTTTAGCTAAGAAGATTATGAGACTGGGCTATTATTGGCCTACAATGGAAAAGGACTCATATGTCTTTTTCAAGAAATGTTGATAGTGCTAGATTCCTGGAGACTTGATACATGCACCAACACAAGAGCTTTGTCTAATAATGTCACCATGGCCCTTTGCCCAATTGGGATTTGATCTCATAGGTAAGATACATCCTACATCCTCCAATGGTTATAAATTCATCATTACTACAACTGAATACTTTACCAAGTGGATTGAAGCCATTCGTATGACCTACATTACCAGCACATAGATTTCTAAGTTCATCCTTAACTATATCATTTTTCAGTATGGCGTTCCTCAATCCATAATCACAGATAATGGTCGCCCATTTAAGAACCAAGAAGTCCATCACCTATATGAATAATTCCATATCCAACACCACTTTTCCACTCCATATTACCCATAGGGTAACGACCAAGCTGAGGCTTCTAATAGAACAACCATCAAAATCCTTAAAAAAGACTATCAATAATGTTGGTCATGATTGGAATTTATAGCTTAACCTTGCCCTATGGGCTTACCGCACAAGCATCCACACTCCCACTGGCACCACTCCATTTTCCTTGGTATTTAGTTTTTAGGCTATATTGCCTATTGAGGTTGAGATTCCTTCCCTAAGGGTGTCTCTAAAAGGGCATATTGACGATGAAGAGTGCCATTTGTCAAGACTACATGAGATAGAGTTTTTGGACGAATGAAGAAAAAAGGCATTAGATCATCTTCAATCATATCAGAATTGTCTTCGTCGTAGCTACAATAGAAAAGTATTCAATCAAAATTTTGACATTGGTGACCTGGTTTTAATGAAAAATTGAAAGAATCAAGTAGAAAGAGAAAAACTAGGAAAGTTTGAGCCAAATTGGCTAGGACCTTATATTGTCACAGAAGCCTTTGGATCAAGAGCATGCTAGCTCTCTACCCCTAAAGAAAAACCACTATCAGACCAATCAACAACCTTCTTTGAAGAGGTTCTACACATAGCTTCTAAGAGCCTTGCCTTAATCATCAAAAAATACAAAAAAATTGAAAAAATAAAAAAAATCAATACCTTAGTGAAAACCTGGAAAACAAGCATCTTGGTAACATCAAAAAAATCAAAAAATCAAGAAAATAATAAAGAGAAATAAGTTTTCCAATAGTGAAAACCACTTCGGTGGCGCTTTGGATAAGTACCATGGTAAAAACTTAGCAAATAGGCGCCATGTGTAGTCAACTCTGCTTCTTTGTCTACCATAATTCCAATTTGAATTTTCAATCATATAACCTATCTTCCCCATTCACCACCTATACATACCACTCATAATAAATGGGTGTCCTTCCCATAACTTGCAATGGTTGACATTGAGCACACTTTGTATCCCCATTCCATCTAACTTGGTCTTATACCTAACTAGGGGTAGGCACTTAACTTACGTCATTTGGATCTTACAATGGTTGTTCTAAGGATGTAAAACCAGTGAGAAAATCCAAAAGACAACACAAAATGTCTTGGAAAAATCCAAAAACATCATAAAATGTCTTGAAAAATCAAAAAAACATTGAAAAACTTCAAAAAGACAAAAAAAATGTCAAAAATCCAAAAATAGAGTCAGAGTTAGTCGCACAAGTTAGTCTATGTCATTTTTTGAACTACATTTCCTCTATGACAGGACGTAGGCAAGGCCATCTATTGATGTGACCCTAAGGCATTAGGTCAGTCCTTTTAGGTTTGTCAATATAAAATCATGGCTTGGTTCTTTGTAAATAAAACAAAGCCATTGGTCGTGTTGAACTACGAGGTCTCTGTGTGTATAACATAGGAAAGACCATCGATCGATGAGCCCCTGAGGCCACACTAGGTTAGTCTATTAGGGTTTGTCACATTCACTATCACACACGTTAGATATCTTTAAATAAATCAAGTCTTTTTCATTCAGTCTTGTCGATCAAAGTCTAGTTGAACTACAACGTCTCTGCATGTATAATGTAGGCAGGGCCATCAATTGATGAGCCCCCAAGGCCGTACTAGGTCAATCCTTTAGGGTTTTTCATATCATTCATTGTCATCAAGCACAAACAATTGTCAAAACATCAAAACAAGTCATGCATTAACAAGAAAAACAAGTCAACAAGGTCATCAATTCAAATCAAACAAATTGCCAAAGCAATAACAAAAACAATCAATCTATGTCTTATACAGGATGTGTCCTTCCTGCAAACAGACATGATCATTTAGTCAAACAATCATCATTTCCTTATACAAGTGGTCACATGATTTAAACTAGACTCAACATCTTATATAGTATGTGTCTTTCTGAAACCATGCTCAGTCATTGCCTTATACAGATAGTCACATGAGTGAAACTAGACTCAACGTCTTATATGATATGTGTCATTCCTGAAACCAAGCTTTATCAAAAAATTATCTTATCAATCCCCTAAACACTTAAACAACAAACATGATCAAATTTTGGAAAATATTTTTATTGGCTACTGATTTTATGGCTTGTTTTGTCTTATCTTTTCTTTTTGGTTTTGTCTTTGAGTTTAATTACTAGCTTTCTCAAGGATGTCCCAAGAAGGATTTAGAGAAGTAAGGATGTATCAGGGCTCTTTTTCTTTGACTTCTATTTGTCGACTGTCTTTTGGATTTTTCTTTGAGTCAAGTTACTAGCTTCCACGAGGATGTCCCATGAAGGATTTAGAGGAGCAATGATGTCTCATGACTCATCTTTTATTTTTTTATTTTTTGTGGTTTGTCTTGACAAAAAGATTGGGGAAACTTTTCCCTTAGTATGAGTTAGGACATTCCTTGTCTGCAACTATCTGTTTCTAGTAGGTGGATAACCTTGCACACCATGGTCTATCTCATATCATGGTGTTTGTTGTCCATTTGTATCATTTAACTCCCAATGATGATTTAATGCAAGGCCTATTATGTTTTAGCAGAACATTGAAGATTTCTAGCACTAACATCCATGTCTTTTATGTTACTATTTCATCTTTACCGCACTAACATTTCTTCTTTCCTGTATTATGATGGAGTCCTGTGACACACAAAAACATAAAACATCCTACATATGCATTTATGTTAGAAACATCATTTAGACATTTCCATACATATATACATAGTAAACCATACATAAATGTTGCATTTGAAAACATAAAAATATACACATCTATCACATCTAGGAATCCATAACATAACATGCATATCATATTCTCACAATAAATACATTCGCATGGCATTGTAAATACATAAGTCACATTGCATCTCATAATCATAAATGCATACATGAAATCCATAGATACCATAAAATAAAATGCATACATCATCATATAGAATCAACATAATATCATAAGTTGCATTAATATCATAAAGTAAATACTAGCATCCATAACACATGCATAAATAGAAGACTGCATATCATATAGAAGACTACATAATCATATAGAAGACTACATAATCATATAGAAAAATGCATATCATATAAATCACCACCAAAAATGATATAGGGTAAGTGCACCAAGATGGTTCCCAAAAAAGGGGCTTAAGTGGCCACTTTTTTTTCTGAAATCAGGAAATACTGACCTTGGATGTGAAATTGAGGATAGCTACACTCAAATGTTTTTGATGGACCAAAAACAAGGACCACAGTGCTCCGAGTCTACTTTCTAAACTACTAATTTATTTTGAAAATGGTTGAGATTAAGGGGGTTCAAAGAGGGACACACACAAGAATTGATGTTGTTTACGTCGGAAAAACATAACATAACAACTCTTATTG
>VDFB02000015.1:86826427-86844888 GCA_007258455.2 Sequoia sempervirens | reverse complement strand
TTATACACCCCTTTTCACGACCCTTGAACCATTCTACTATTCTTTCAATAAGAATATCAACAAACAGTCCAACAAAATAATCTTCTTCTTGGATTCCTAAAATTCCACTCACAGTAGTCATAGCCAAGATATGTTCCTCAGGACCTTGTAGGTTCTTGCCAGATAATTTTAGAAAATTCTTCCTTGAGCCATGTGGTAAATCATTACATTGGGATAGGGCTAGTGGTCTAACACAGTTACCCCAAGGGTTTGAAATAATAGAAGCCATAAAATCTAGGGCTACCAACTCCCTTAAAGGAGTAAAAGAAAAGTAACATCCCTAGGTCAATTCCTATATGGTAGTTGGGCTAGAGGAGGATGATTCAAACAAGGAGGTGGGTTATCATAATACACAAATTCTAGTCTTGGAGATCATTCCACTATCCTCCTCGATGGTCATCGAGCCCATTCTTCTTCTTCTTCAAGAACAAAGTTCTCCCTCATATAGTCCATGGCATTCCTTCTATATGTCTAGGTGAGGGTATTTAACTAAGAAATGATATCTTTGTATTCAAACTACATCCAATCTAAATCTGGATGTAATACAGAGAAAACATTCTCATGTGGGAGCACCATCCTACTACATGACCTAAAGGAGATCTTCAAATGTTTCACTTAATTCCCCAGTAGAGTCTCCAAAAATCTATTAGCAAATGATTTTTCCTTTATTACGATATTATGATAATACCTCTATAGCCCAAGATATAAAGACCAATATTGTTAACAACTCTGGAAAGATCACAATTACATTTGTGATTTTCCTTTGAATTATTATGAAGGTACAAATCCCTCTTAACTATTCCTATCCTTTGAAAATATGCTTTTAATTAGAAAGTAGAGAAAGAAAAACAAACACTAATTCATAGAATATGAAACTAGTGCGATAGACTAAAGAAACCATTAATGCTAAAGCTCAAAGAATCAAACAATAATAGATGGTGAATATAATATCAAATAACTAATATGGTCACAAATAAATGAATATAGCATCAAGAAGTTATCCCACACAGAGAATAAATCTACATTATCATCTTTTGCCAATAGACTAATTTGACAAACACTATACCCATAACTCATAACCCAAAGATTAGAGAAATCTAAAATCACGATTCAATTACCAAAAATGTTCCTTTTTCCCTCAATTACATATTAGTGTATATCAAATAAATTTGAACCCTTGCAAAGTAATTTTGATCATTCTTTATAGGAAAACCCCAATCCTTAGATGTGGCCAGTTAAATTAATAGTCATGGGATCAAGCGGCGATTTCTTTCCAGCTAATTTCCACTTAGGAAGGCCAATATATGAAGGATATTAATTATTAAGAATAATCATCATTATATTTCCTCTTCGATAAGATTTTAAAAGTCATTTGAAACATTTCTTGCTCACAATCTTTCCCTATGGCTTGTTGTACTTGCAAATGGTGCAATTCCCAAAGCCTATATTAAATGAAATATGCTTATTCTCATCATTTTAAACGTGTGAACCATCTAGAAAAAGGGAAAAATTGAAGATTTATATAGCCAAGCTAAGGTTTATAATAAATAGTTATCACATCACCATTTAATTTTTGAGCCACATGACTACCCTTTAGTTCACCTAGTCCCAAATAAATCTCTAGCTCAGATAAGCTACTTAGTTTCTATAAATTTAGTGAAAATGAACTTCATTACCATAATTCAAATTACATTCCTATAGATGGCGAGCATTGAGATTGATGCTTCCTCAAGGAAAAAAATTATTGTAATTGAGGACATAGAGTGTAACTTCAATTCACAAGTTAATGACAGATCATCTGAGAGATGTATTTATGGGCCAAAATGATGTGGAAGAAGATGTGTTGCACAAGAATCTTTGGGATAAATTCTTGATCCATGTCTATGTCCATAATGTAGAGCTTCTAGAACACTTTATATACAATGTGGTCTACACTTCAAGGAAGTATGATTAGGGAATAAGGGCAGTGGAGCATTTGGTTTGTCCTGAGTACCTGATGAGAGTAAGGGTGGCCATAGGAGGACTAAGCCAATTTCCTAGAACTGGCCTCATAGGTGATGCCATATTCATTGCCACTGCAATCTAACATAGGTTATAGAGGAGGCAATAACTCTTCTTCATGCGGGGCTGAGAGGAAATGACATGGGGCTATTTTCCCACTTTGTGCAATCTCATGAGAACCTATTTATGCTAGCCTAGATTGAACGCTTGCAAGAGGTGGTGGAGGGGATATACATCCTTATGTTTTTCCTTTGTGTTTTCAAAAAATGTACTGATGAATTCTTGTTTTGAAACACAAATACCATTTTGTAACACTGAATATATATATATATATATATATATATATATTAAGCTTTTATATTTTGGCGTGGTGTTCTTCTTTTCATTTGAGCATTTCCCCTTTTAATTTGTTACTACATCCAGTAATGATATATGCTCATGTTAATTTTTTGCATATTTGTGTTTTCATGGTTGCATATTAGAATATCACATCCCTATGAGATGTTTTTTTATCTTCCACAACAAAGGACCTAGGGATGCAATATTCTAATATTTCTTCCCCATGCTTGGAAACACTTTACTAAAAGCATGTAGATGAACACCTCAACCAATACTAAATGAAGGTTTAGAAAGTAAACTAAAGATCCCAACCAAAATCTACTTCATATTTTGGGGAGCTTATAAGGAAGGGGAAAATAATCACAAGCAAGTCTAATTTTGATTTCATTCCAAGGTACAAACTTAGTCATCTAGACAACAAAAATTACTAGGTTAAGAGAGTGCCCTGATTTAGAAATGAGTACATGAGATATATCCCACGATTTGGAGTATCCCCCCATCAAATAGAATTAACTATGATTAGGGAGTCCCTCTCAATGTGAATTCTTCATAATTTCATTTTCTCACACATTTTAATTCCCATCTAGGTTTCTTGGAATTCAACCTCATTATTGGTTCCTTTAGGAAGTTTCTTGCAGCCACTGCAAGCATTTTTCTTTCATGATCTCTTATTACACAACTCACACTCGATTGCCTAAGTTTTCCATAGGAAGCCTCATCAAAATTGACATTAATACATTTTCGATTATGGGTACCCATCTAGTATCATCCTTGCTATTGGTGGTTGAATCAAATCTCGAAGTCTCATGAACAAGGGGAGGTTTAAAGTATTGTTATTAGAATAATTAATTTTCTAGTAATACTAATGTAATGACATTTTTTTAAATCGCATGACATATTAAAATGGAAATGTTTATCTACTTTCAAAATTTTGCTTCTAAAGGATGTTTAAAAGTTAAAATAAAAGAATCACAATTCAGCAAAGTTAGAACTATGTTGCAAATGTTAATAAAAAATGATGTCATTTGTCCAAAATAGGACAATCAATAGAATTTAAAATGACATAAAATAGAAAGTTTGAACTATTATTTATACTCCAAAATGAAAAAAAGTTAAAAGGTTTCCATAGCTTACATCCTGTATTAATGTTCACAACTATTATCTAATAGAATGATGGATAAATTAATTTTGATATTTTAAAATAAAATTGAAGAAAAATATACATTAGAATATATAATCAAATTATTTTAATTTTAAGATCTCATTAATTCATTTGTCATTAACTACTAAAACCTACTAATACATTACTATTCTTATCTTCTCCACAAATTAATAAAAAAAAATTAATATAAATATAAACATAACAAACAAAACTACGAAGGTTCCGGACCAAATTATTTTGAATCAATTTTTTCACAGGAGAGAAACCTGTCAAGTTGCGGGTGGCTTTGATTTGTGGAGACCATGGGATAGAGAGTTTGTTTGGTGATCATGAAGTATTTTCACTTGGAAGGAAGGTATGGGGTCTACTACTATTACCACTTTAATTTCCTCAACCACCTTAGGAATCATCTGCATATCTCCATTCCTTTTTTCTGTTTCATGCTCTTGATAGCACTGTGGCAGAGTTTAATGAAGCCTCAATTTCTGGAAAGAATTATACTATCCTGCACCAAGGCCTTATGTCTAGGCTTTATCATTTTCATATGGCCCTTTGCCCTGCTCGGCCTATCACTGTGCAAGAAGTCTCATCTCTCCCTGCTCTTGATGAAACCCTAGTTTCCTCTACTCCCCCCTCTGCTAGCATTCTGGATACGTCGGGCTCGAGTAAGAAAAAATGCCTAAAAAATCCTACCTTGAAAGCCCTTCCCCATGGCACATCCCCTGCCAAGGGTCGGGGGATACGGGTAAGGAAAAAAAGTGTCTTGCCCCTACCTCGCGACCTAAGGCTAAAGCCTCTAAGAAAACTAAAATTTTGCCTCCATCAAATTGATTCTGACATCGAGATCACTGATGAAGCTAACACCCCCCATTAGATCTCATAGACTAGTCCTTAAGCAGGACAAGGTGGGAAGTCTTAAGGAGGCTTCAGATTAGATAATGAAAATGGGAGTGATAGTGAAAGCCAGGAGGAAAAAGGTGGCGGGTGGGGAAGACCAGTCTATCTCGGTGAGCAGCGCGTCCCATGTGTCTGAAAGCTTGAAGAACGTCCCTACCAGCGCCAATGTTATGGAAATTAATCCACGGGCCTCTAATACAGATAAGGGAAAATCCCCCTTGCAGGAAGATCGCAATGAAAAAGAGCAAGCTTGGGAAAAAGTTGGAAAGCTGAAAGGGAGAATGGAGAGGCTGGAAAAAAAGGTTTAGGAGGTGTCACACTTTGCCCTGAAGGTCATGCACAGGTCGGCTACCAATCTATGCTTGTTGCAGAAGGACAAGTCCGCAGACGATGGCAAAGAAGATGCTGGTTTTAAGGAGTTGCTCAAGTTCCTCACAACGGATTGGGCGACTATTATTCAGGATAAACCTTGCAGGGAGGAAAAGAATTAGGCCTTTGGGTCTTTTTGGTTTTGTCAATTTCTCTATGACTTTTTATATGTTAATGTTGTTTATCTGGTTTGACCCCTCGAGGTCTTTGGACTGTCTGCTTCGTATCATGCTTGCATGATGGACTCTATTTATCCTATGTTTATTGTTGCTTTTTGGTTTTTGATATGACTTGTTGTGGGTGATGGCTTGGTTCTCTCTATTGTCACTGTGTTGTTAATGTGCTTACTCTGGATGGCCTTTGGTGCCTTGTATTGATGGGACAACACCCTTGTTTTTGCTGCTTTTTATATCAAAACAAACAAAAATAATTTTATTTAATGCACATAATTTATTTATTTTAAATTATTAAAAAAATAATAATAATAATTTCACTTTATCGATTAAGCGTGTCAAGTTTATATTATTTCACATATTGATTTCATTGTTTACTTTAGTCTATCAATAAGTCAAGACTTTCTCTTTCTCCAACTCTGTCGTTTCCATTAAAAAGTCGATTGAAGTTCGAGTGATAGCCATGTCAAACTGCCGTGCCGAGGAAGGTGGAAATTCAGAAATGATTTCGATGGAATTTAAATCTGTCATTTCCAACACTTTATTACCTGCGTTTCTGAGACGGGAAGAAATTTGTAGTTTTCGTTGGAATAGACAGAGTTGAATAGAAGTGAGTGAAGCAGATCACGCAAAGTGCCGTGCCCGGGACGCTGGAAATTTGGAATTGGAAATACTCATAATTTCAATATTTTGTTCTATCTATAGTTTTTTTCAAGGGAAAGAAAAGTCTTTAATGGGCGTCATGGATTTTGATTGAAAGAAAGAAATTGTTGCATTAGGGATTTTGATTGAAGAAGAACACATCAAAGTGTTGTGTGGAAGATGTGGAAAATTAAGAATTGAGAACATTTGTGAACTCACAACTTTAAATTCTTTGCATGTGAAATGTATCTTCCATATAATATTCATTGGTAAACCTTTCCAAGAGAAAGAAAAGTCTTTAATGGACATCATGGATTTTGATAAAAATAAAGAAATTGTTGCATTATAGATTTTGATTGAAGTGGAACATGTCAAAGTGTCGTGCCAAGGACGGTGGAAATTTAGAATTGAAATATCTACGAGCTCAGAACTCCAAATTATTTAAGCTCATGAAGTGGATCTTCCATATAATATTCATTGCTAGACCTTTCTAAGAGAGAGAAAAGTATATGATGGACATCATGGATTTTTATTGAAAGAAAGAAATTGCTGCATTATAGATTTTGATTAAAGCGAAACATGTCAAAGTGTTGTGCCAAGGACGGTAGAAATTTAGAATTGGAATTATTTGTGAGCTCACGACTCCAAATTCTTTGCTCATGAAGTGGATCTTCCATATAATACAATGCTAGACCTTTCCAAGAGAGAGAAAAGTCTATGATGGACATCATGGCTTTTCATTGAAAGAAAGAAATTGTTGCATTATAGATTTTGATTGAAGTGGAACATGTCAAAGTGTCGTGTCGAGGATGGCGGAAATTTAGAATTGGAATATTTGTGAGCTCACAGCTCCAAATTGTTTGCTCATGAAGTGGATCTTCCATATAATATTCATTGCTAGACCTTTCCACGAGAGAGAAAAGTCTTTAATGAACAGTATGGACTTTGATTGAAAGAAAGAAATTGTTGCCTTAGGGAATTTTGATTAAAGGATATTATTATAACGTTCAAGAGGCATAAGTTTATCATAATGGTATGACTTTTTTCTATACAAAAATTGATCATCAATATTTATTTAATGTATATGTATGGTAAGGAAAACAATATAGTTCTAGGAAGCATCATTTGTGGCAAGTTGTAGTGCTCCAAGCTTTCACCTAACACATCAATAGATAAAAATCAGATGAACAATTTCTTTTCATACAAATGTGACACCAAGCATGTCATGTTGTACCTATATTTCTACAAGGCTCCATGACATAACACAATGAAACATCTAACATGCTTACCAATTCACTAAGGATAGTGACATAAGTGAAAGAGTAACCACACCACAGCCTCAACACTATGACTACATAAATAAATGATAATTAGAGGAAGGTTGGGGTTCCTATACCGAATAACAAAGCCCAAGACCTTCTTCTATGGTCCATTCCTTAGGTATCTCAAAAGGAGAGATAAATATGACAATCTCCCTTAGTTTAGGAAATACATAAAACTCAGAGTGTTGGAAACAAAGTGCATAACTTAGAATTTGGAGTCTAAGTTCACATCTACACAAGCTTGTGGCTGAAAAAAATCACTCATCCTAAAAGTTCAATGTCTAAGTCACATTGTCTCAAACTTCAAAGTCTAAACAACGAGATTTAATCTACAAGTTTGGGGTGAAAATTTAAGCCCTTTTTTTAGAGTGCCTCTCAAGATTTAAAATCTAAATTATAAATTGATAATTAAGCACATCAATGAAAATAAATATATGCTTTCGAAATGGATGCCTCATAATTTAGAGTCTACTCAACCTCTTGCCACATAAACAAAGTTAGGATTGCATTGAATTCTAAGCACCAAGCACCTAGGGAAAAAGGATTTGGACTTCAAAATGTGATCCATTTTTTACAAGAATAGAAGTTAGACTTCACATTAAATATTGAAGGGCCTTAAGCCTTATAATTTAGACATTAGAATTTGGAGTTTAGGCACCCAAATTCAAATTATGTGGAATTTTCCTTACAAAATTCCAAATATAAAAATCCAAAACTAAACCTAAAAAACAACCAACTTGGTCCTCAAAGATGGATGATCAACCAAAATGTGTATTTTAGACTTTAGAGTCTAAAATACAATTGATAGCACAAATCATTTCTCAACACAAGTTCAAACTCATTTAGGAAGATAAGTTGAACTTCTAAGCTTGATCCCCAATGTGCATTTTAGATTTTAGGTTTTGCATGTAGCTCAAACTTTGGGGTCTAAGCCACAAGTTGCATTTTATAGTAATTTAGAAAAAAAATACCAAGGCATGGATAGCAAGCTCCCAACTATTGTTTAATAGGACATAACTCCATCATTTTATGTGTTGTTAAAAATGGTCTAGACCAAGTGTTTGGTCACACATAGCCCCAAATTGGTCAAGCACATAGTTCTCATATTCCTCAAAAGTGGTACAAACCACTTTCAAATATAATTCACTTTCTCAAAAACATGCCATGGAAGAAAAATGACAACTTTGAATAAGATAATAGCTAAAGAAAATGATAGAACACTACCAAATGTCAAACCAAAATTCTAACTTACGAAATAGTTATAAATCCCAAATACAATCTATTAGGTATCAAATCACTGCTTCACTTCCTAGAACAAATTATACTCACAAGGCCATGGTTTTCATCATGTGGGTAAATTTTTTATCAACAAAATGGTGGAGGATTCTAAGCTAACTCAACATGAATGGGTTATATGTTCTGGACTTTGAGCTCAACTTAAAATCAAGAGGGTATTTGTATGAGTATACCTGAGTAGCTATAAAAATTTCTTAAGATAAACAACAATAATGTAAATAATAACTAAACCCAACCGATCTGATTAGCTCCAAACATTGTCAATAAATTGAATAAATTAGCTATCAATAAACCCTATATAGATGATAAAACACATCAGAAACATGTACAAGGGTGATCCCACAATACTGGTTTAGAATTTTTGGCCAAATTGGACACTAAACTAATTTTTTCTAACTAAATCTTCACTTTTAGGCACCTATAGCAGCTAAACCATGAGGAATTTGAAGATGATGTAAAATAGTGATTTGTGACATTTTTTTTTATAGATTCTAAATATATATTTTTAAAAAAATTGGAATCAGATTGCACTTCTTTTTTCCATCTCCTCCGAAAACTAGTTTTTTTTTAGTAAACACAATTTTAAGGAGTCATTCACCATATAAAACAAACTTTTTTTCCATGAAGGATAAAATTTATTTTTTTCAAATTTAGATTTGTAACTACAATATCTAGTGCTTCCAATTGGTTTCATAGTTTTTATTGAATACTTTTTCCTTAACAAGTTTCAAGTCAAACCAATTACAATTCGTATAGGAGGACCGTATAACACATAACTTTTTTTTGTATGTATCAAATTCAATTTATTTTTTTGTTGGATCAAGGACTTCAATATTTGGTGCACCTATAGTTTCATTTTTTATTTTGATAATCTTCTATTTTTCCACACAGCAGAACAAAGAGCTTGATTTTGGTGAAAACCTACATTCACAAGAAATAAAAAATAAATATAATATAAAATTAAATTTATTTAAAATTATACTTTTTGGGAAGCTTATAATAAGGACTACATACAAAAAATAAATTTTAAATGAATTCATTGATCCCCCAAAAGGTAAATTAAAAGTGGTTTTTATTAGCATTTTGATAGGTGTAAAGGAGACTTGTTATAGGTATGGTTTAAAACTAGCAGGTTCTATCCAAGGGGGTTTGATCTAAAGTAGTTTGATCAAAACCTCTTCAATTGGAATGCTTTAAATGGAAATTTTAAGGCTTAAATCATTATATTTTCTAAAAATATGTGATTTAAGCAAAAATCAGAATCTCCTAGAAATTGTAAACTAGCTTTGTGGGATCACCCACAATGTGGGGTAAGGTTCATCATTCATAGATAATGGTTTCCTATGTTACTTGTAAATAATGATATAATGAAATAACTAAAAGGAATTGAAAACAAATGATTTTGAATTTATTTTGATGTTGGTGAAATTAAATACATACAAGATATTAGTGCCTATTCTAGGGCCAAAATCAAAGTGAATGATACTTGAAACAAAAGAAAATATGACAAAATATAAGTGATTTATTGCCTAACACATTAATATAAATCAATTTTAGCTTCATCTACTTAGTTATCTATTGATATATTACTCAAACTCATATGTGAACTCAAAAGAGTCACCACAATTAGTGTAGTGAAGATAAAGCTCTCATCAAGCTCCTCTAATGGAGGTAATATTCAAAAAAATAACACAATAACACATCTAACATGCTTACCAATTCACTAAGGATAGTGACATAAGTGAAAGAGTAACCACACCACGGCCTCAACACTATGACTACATAAATAAATGATAATTAGAGGAAGGTTGGGGTTCCTATACCGAATAACAAAGCCCAAGACCTTCTTCTATGGCCAATTCCTTAGGTATCTCAAAAGGAGAGATAAATATGACAATCTCCCTTAGTTTAGGAAATACATAAAACTCAGAGTGTTGGAAACAAAGTGCATAACTTAGAATTTGGAGTCTAAGTTCACATCTACAAAAGCTTGTGGCTGAAAAAAATCACTCATCCTAAGAGTTCAGTGTCTAAGTCACATTGTCTCAAACTTCAAAGTCTAAACAACAAGATTTAATCTACAAGTTTGGGGTGAAACTTCAAGCCCTTTTTTAGAATGCCTTTCAAGATTTAAAATCTAAATTATAAATTGATAAGTAAGCACATCAATGAAAATAAATCTATGCTTTCCAAATGGATGCCTCATAATTTAGAGTCTACTCAACCTCTTGCCACATAAACAAAGTTGGGATTGCATTGAATGCTAAGCACCAAGCACCTAGGGAAAAAGGATTTGGACTTCAAATGTGATCCATGTTTTACAAGAATAGAAGTTAGACTTTACATTAAATATTGAAGGGCCTTAAGCCTTATAATTTAGACATTAGAATTTGGAGTTTGGGCACCCAAATTCAAATTGTATGGAATGCCTTAGAAAATTCCAAATATAAAAATCCAAAACTAAACCAAAAAAACAACCAACTTGGTCCTCAAAGATGGATGATCAACCAAAATGTGTATTTTAGACTTTAGAGTCTAAAATACAATTGATAGCACAAACCATTTCTCAACACAAGTTCAAACTCATTTTGGAAGATAAGTTGAACTTCTAAGCTTGATCCCCAATGTGCATTTTAGATTTTAGGTTTTGCATGTAGCTCAAACTTTGGGGTCTAAGCCACAAGTTGCATTTTATAGTAATTTAGAAAATAAATACCAAGGCATGGATAGCAAGCTCCCAACTATTGTTTAGTGGGACATAACTCCATCATTTTATGTGTTGTTAAAAATGGTCTAGACCAAGTGTTTGGTCACACATAGCCTCAAATTGGTCAAGAACATAGTTCTCATATGCCTCAAAAGTGGTACAAACCCCTTTCAAATATAATTCTCTTTCACAAAAACATGGGCCATGGAAGAAAAATGACAACTTTGAATAAGATAATAGCTAAATAAAATGATAGAACACTACCAAATGTCAAACCAAAATTCCAACTTACAAAAGGGTATAAATCGTAAATACAATCCATAAGGTATCAAAATCACCGCTTCACTTTCTAGAACAAATTATACTCACAAGGCCATGGTTTTCATCATGTGGGTAAAATTTTTATCAACAGAATGGTGGAGGATTCTAAGCTAACTCAACATGAATGGGTTATATGTTCTGGAATTTGAGCTCAACTTAAAATCAGGAGAGTATTCCTATTAGTATACCCAAGTAGCTATAAAAATTACTTAAGATAAACAACAATAATGTAAATGATAACTAAACCCAACCAATCTGATTAGCTCCAAACATTGTCACTAAATTGAATAAATTAGCTATCAATAAACCCTATATAGATGATAAAACACATCAGAAACATGTACAATGTGGGGTAAGGTCCATCATTCATAGATAATGGTTTTCTATAGATGTTACTTGCAAACAATGATAAAATGAAGTCACTAAAAGGAATTGAACAAAAATGATTTTTAAATTTATTTTGA
Organism: Sequoia sempervirens; assembly: GCA_007258455.2. Lineage (NCBI taxonomy): Eukaryota > Viridiplantae > Streptophyta > Pinopsida > Cupressales > Cupressaceae > Sequoia > Sequoia sempervirens. Next base: position 86,833,156 of record VDFB02000015.1, on the reverse strand, counting down.
TGTGGGTGACTAAATACATACAAGATATTAGTGCCTATTCTAGGGCCACAAAATCAAAGTGAATGATACTTGAAACAAAGGAAAGATGACAAATTATAAGTGATTTATTGCTTGACACATTAATATACATCAATTTCAGCTTCATCTACTTAGTTATCCATCGATATATTACTCAAATTTATATGTGAACTCAAAAAGAGTCATCACAATTACTATAGTGAAGCTAAAGCTCTGTCAAGCTCCTCTAATGGAGGTAATATTCAAAAAAAAAATTGTTGAAGAAAATATGTTAGGATTGATACATTCCATGAGTTTGAACTCATTCAAATGGAGACAATAATTTGAAAATGATGTTTACAATGTGTGTGTGTGTGTGTGTGTGTGTGTGTGTGTCAATTTGAAACATTCAATGCACTATGATCATTGATTTGTATTTGATACTTTAATGGATACCCTTTTGAACATATGCATACAACTCTCAACTCTTCATGTACTCTCACATGATAAAAAAGTGATTACCAAAAATCCCATAAAATAAGGAAACAATGGAAAACCCTAAAAGTAGTTATTGTAGCTACAACTAAATCTATGTGAAGGATCAAATCCATCCAAAATGGACACACCAAATCAATAAATGGCCTAAATAATTACTTTTGGTGGTTGGACAAGTGGCCTTGATCATGCAAGTAAGTGGGAAGATGGAGTAGTGGCAATAATTGAGGTTGTTGGTTCAAAGAAAATCCACATTCTCAAAATAAAAATTGTGTAGCAAAATAAAAATGCACCATGACGCACAATTGACCATCAAAAAATATCATTTTTGGAAAATCAATAAGTTCACAGACTGATGAACCTACCAGTTTTTTTTTTTTTTTTTCCTTCTTCTACAAACATTAACCATTAAAAACCACTTAGTTGGAAAGCCATCAAGTTTATGAACCAAGCAATGTTGAACACTTGGAATATTGAGAGGGGGGGTGAATCAGTACTGTACAAACCATTTGATTTCAAACCATCCAATTATTGTAGCATATTTGGCAATTAATAGAAATGAAAGCATAAAAATATCATAGTACATATAACATATGAGCACCAGGATTTTTATGTGGAAAACCTAGAGTGGGAAAAAAAATTGTGAGGGTTAGCTCACAATATGTTATAACCAGTTATAAAATATTACAAAAAGGCTCACTGCCAGGTGGACTCACTATCCAAGTGAACTCGCTATTCATAGAGAAAAGAAAGAGAAAATGGCTACACAACCAAGATTTGAACTGATACAAAGTGCATCTAACATATGTTGGATTTAGTTTCTTTGAAGCTCAAAATCTTGACTCAAAATACTTTGCCTAATACAAAATACAAGTCTCTTCTCAAAATTAAATTCACACAACCATTTCTCAATCCTCTACAAAATCTCGCTTTACTAATTATATTCGGATTACTTCCTCATCAAAAACCTTCATCACCAACTCAAAATGATCTTGTATATATTAACTTCATTGCAAACATCAATTAGATCGGCCTAATTAGATGTCACCCAAATTAATGTAAAACATGCATTTTTGGCACCTAATTCAAATTAAATTAACTTCACTCCATGACACATGTGATATAGGTTGGCATTGACCTATAATAGCTCCCTCTTACATTCACATCTCATCAATGATCTCAAAAACCCTTTACATATTTTAGGTCAACCAAGCATAGGACCTAAAATCAAAATACTTCAATTGATTGCCAATAACAAGACACGTGAATCTCCAAATATCATGCCAACTAGAAATATTAATGCACAAACACCTGTAAGTATTTTCCCAAAACTGCAATTCCTAACACAAATTCACAGAGGAGCATGGACTAAGTAGGTCATTGTGGAAAAAACATATATTAGACTTTTGTCACTTGTAACTTTTGAACTGTTTGTCTAGACCAACTAGAATTTTGAATTTAGATGCTACTATCATCCATGAACAACATATTGGAATTACAAATAAATATTTGTACATGTGATGTAATGCAGAAAAATCTACCGAAGGGTGTTGAGAGAAGAAACTACGAGTGTAGATACTTCTTAAAGTTTTGTGAGTCAAGATTTCTATGCAGAATATTCTCCATATCATTCTAATATCCACCAGTAGTGTTGACATCAATGATAACACACAACTTCTTCATTATTTCAGCAATCTCCCCCTTTGTCATTGATGGAAACATGTTCCAAAACACTTCTTCACACATCTCCTATCCTTTGACATCAAGGAAAAGGGTTCACAAAAAGAACTTGTTTACTCCCTTTCAACCATATATACAAACTAAATTGAAACTACTAACTCCCGCTTAGGAAATTAACCAAAAATTCCTAAAACATCTGCATATGTATAAAGAAATCTGAAAAACATGAAAGAACTGAAAAAATGCAATGAAAATAGAACTGGTCAACCCAAAGATATTGACCCAAGCTTCTATAGCATGTATTTACAAGCAGGCTTTCCTTCTTCCCAACTCCTTTTTGCTACTACAAGCAACCTATGTAGAGACTCAACCTCCATCAAAGTATCTTCCCCAGCTTCTAGAGTACCGGGATTAAGGTTTATTTGTGAGATTTTTTCAGCACTAGTAAGGGCATTTGAAATAGGTATGTGCAACGATTGTATCAAGTCCTTGAGCTTTCTAAGATTCCTAATAATGTCTTCCTTCTAGTTTTGCAAAGTGAGGAATTTATCATGCAAGTCTATTATAGCAATACAAGTGTGATACTTTTTTTTTGGTGCCAAATCATAAGTACTTGATGCTTTGGCAATTTGAGACTCAATTGATTTCATTTTATCTTTTATATTTGGTGTTGCTTTCGGCCACCCTAAGTAGCACAAAATTAGTGTCTTTACCTCATCCTCACAGTCATGTACCTCTTTCAAGAATTATTCAGGATTAGAATGGGTTGATGCACATTTTTTGTAAGCCTTGTCACACCCTATGTTTCCACTTGTTCTCTCAAACTGGAGGCATACTCCTTAAAAGAATCAATTAAAAATTTGAAGTTCTCCATAGAAGACAATGGAGTGTGAATATTAGTATCCAAAATGATCTCCTATAATGTCTTCAAATCTTCTTCCATTAACTCATTACTCTTTTGATATGTTTCAAGGATCTATTTTCTTGTTGATACATGTAATACATCACTTAGCCACATCTTATTCTTAGGAGGCATCTTACTTAAATCAATAGTAGGCTATTGTAATAATTGTGAAGAGATAGCTGGTTGGGACAATGTCTATTTAGGTAATAGACTCTCTAAAGGATTGTCAAAGGAGGATTTTCTAGAGGGCTTGGGTAAGTTCATATTTCTCTTCTTCATTATTTTAGGTGTGGGTATCTTCTTCTGCCTCTTCCTTTTCCTCTTCTTCACCAAAGGACTTGTCTTTCTCTTTATCTTTATCTTCCTTTTTCTCCTCATCTCCTTTATCTTTTCCTTTTTCACCTTTCTCACCTGCTTCATTTTTTTCATCATCTCCTTCCTTCTCATCATTATTTCTACCTTTTTTTTCCTCATTTATCTACCTTTTCTTATTTTCCAATTGATCCTTGTCGCCTTCACTAGTGTCATGTTCTATATCTTCCAGAGGAACAAATATCTCAGGATTGTCTTGAACCTTGTTTTCTAGAGGAGTGGGAGTGTCATCCTTTCTAGTTTCCTCTCCAATCATAGTTTATCTTTCTGCACCATGCATGTTTTCATCATTTCCTTGCATAGGTTCTTCAATGTTTGGAGGAGTATTATCTAGAATTTATTTTGTGTCATTAATAATTTCATTTTTTGAAACATGTCCCTTGCTAGAAGATCCAACAAAAGTCATCTCATAATTTTGTACTATTTCAATAACCTTTTCTTCAGTCTCCTTTTGTATTTTCTCAATTTTATCTTTGATAATTTCCCATGAGAAGTGTTATCCTTCACTTTTTTCTAAATTCTTTCCTACAAACTTGAGCTACTATGACCTTATCAACTTTAGACAAGGTGAAACCATTCTTCTCCACAACATCTAATCTGATCTTTTCCTCTAACACTATGGCTTCTTCTCTCTTTTCCAATAAGATATTCCATACATCATCTAGAATATTTTTCCTAATATACTCCATATCAACTTTAACAGTGACAATATATTTGATAATTGCTTCAATTATGGTGACTCTATTCTTCTCATTTTCATTCTGATACATGAAAACAAATTCCTTCAACATTTTTTTATGAGAAATACCATCAAATAGTGTGTCCAACTTCATCGGGCTCAAATGTTTCTCTGGAGTAGTCTTCTTCTTTTTCTTCTTCTTCTCCAAATTATCGGATTCAAGCTTCTTTCCTTTATTTTCCTTTACCTTATGTATATGTATCCAAAAGGATTCTTTCTCAACTTCTTCTTCTTCATATGTGCCAAAGATATCTACTCTTTGCTTCCTTGAAGTAGTGCTACTTCTTTTCATAGTCATTGGTGACTCTTCATCCTCATCTTCTTATTCTTTAGAGAGAACACTCATATCCTTTTCTCTTAGAGTTTTATGTTTCTTTCCTATTTTTGACTTAGTGGCAGATGTAGAGGCTACTGGATTAGTTTTCTTTCATTTCACTTGAGGTTCTTTTGTTATCAGAGCACTATTCTCCTTTCTTTTGACTATTTCAAAGGAAATTTTAACACTAGGAAGATTGGAGTTGTTCTTCTAGATCTTCTAGGTCTAGAGGACTCACCAACAATACTAACTAATGACGTTTATTTTTCTCTTAACATCTATGCTTCTTCTATAAGTTCGTCTCCTTTTAAATATGCATTCATAGCTTTTGTCACTTTCTTCTTTCTTGCAGGTTCTAATAGTTCCATGTGCACTTCCATGGATTTTTCTTCATATGTTCCATTTCTCTCTCGTGTAGAATCCTTAGGACTATTCAGTAATATTTTAATAATACCAACAACTTCAACTTCATTCATCTCATAACCAATTGGGGGAATCCAAACTATTCTAGGTTCCATAGCTTCAGTGATACAAAAATCACTAGAGACTAAAATTGTGATATCATCTCGATATTTTTCCACTAAGGACCTATGAACTCTCTCCCTTTCATGCATTCTCTTCTAGAATACTACAAATAATGTAGTAAGCGCTTCTTCTTGAACCTTCATGTCACCAAGTTTGTGTAAATGTTCTAAAATCTGATGTGATACTGGCCTCCTTTGATCCCATATGACACTACTTCTTGGAAGCTCCCTTAGAAAGTAGAATAGCAAATAGACTACTAGGGAACCAAACTTGAATGGATATTTATTATCTTTGGTCTGCTTCAAGTTATCAAATGGTTGTTTCCAAAGCAACTCACATAGATTATATTCCTTATCCTTTTCCACCATTTCATAGGAAACATGGATTGTTGTAGATGACACATAATTCTCCCTATTTGTGTAGTATATTTTTTATCCTATGACCATTTTTGCATACCTTACTACAAGGTTCTAAATGGTGTCCACCGTGAGAGCCCTATGATCAAATGTGGCTCTAATTAATTTCATAAAATCTTTATTCTTTACAGATTTCAATACTGACACAAGTCTAGTGGCACATAGTCCTATCACTTCCCTTATAAATTCCTTCATTATCATGTCAGGCTTGTCATTCCATAAGTAGCAGTCATGAACTCTTCTCAATTTCATTCTCACATACTTAGTTGAATCATCATAGGTGAAATTTGGAAATAGCTGCTAGACATTCAATTTCTTTGATACTAGGTTTTTATATTCATTCTTGATTTGTTGATCATCTCCAATTAACTCATTTATCCATGGGTCAATGAATTTCACATGGTTATATTCTTCCATTTCTCTATGGATATAAACCCCCAATGGTTTATAGAGGGGGGTTGTCTAGTATTGCATCTTTTATTCTGGAACTAGCATTCATTGGATTTTTTCTTTTCTATTGTATTTAGGAATTCTTCAATTCTTTTATTTTCTTCCACTTTCACTTTTACTCTAGTGATGTTCTCATTCACTTGTTTCAAATGTTCATTTACCTCCCTATGTATTTCTCTAAACCTTTGATTTTCTCTCTCAATTTTTTGATGCATTCATTAACTTCATTGAGATTTTCCTTTAGATCTTTGTTTTCACCTTCAACTTTGTCAAGTTATTCAAGAAAAAATTTGATTTCTCCATATTTTTCAAATATGCAATCTTTTTTAGAGTATCCATTAGGCATGTGCTCAATCTCCAAGAACTTCCCAAAGTAGTCAAGCTACTTCAGGGAAACCATGCTTTGATACCAATTGTTGGAAAACAATGTATCATCGAGAGGGCAGTGGGGGTAACTCAAGATTCTACAAAACCATTTGATTGCAAACCATCCACCATCGGGCTATATTTGAAATTAAAATAAATAAAAGCATAAACAACCCATAACACATATAACACATGAGCACCAAGATTCTTATGTGAAAACCTAGAGAGAGAAAAACCATAGTGAGGATTAGCTCACAATATGTTATAACTAGTTATAAAATATTACAAAAAGGCTCGTTGCCAGGTCAACTTCCTCTTCTGATCTAAGTGAAAATGTGTTAGTCCAACCCAACACATGAAATCCTCCCACTACCCTACTCCAACCAACTCACAAAGTAAAAATGATGGAAGGAATGCATAAGGGGAAAGAGGAGGTGATACACCAAGAAAAAAAAACATTCATGCTTCA
>VDFB02000015.1:86763111-86826327 GCA_007258455.2 Sequoia sempervirens | reverse complement strand
ATCCCACCCTACCTAGACAACTCTCTCTCTCTCTCTTAAAATTCTCCCTCCCTCTAAAGACATACATAAATGCATACAATCCTACATCCATACAAGCATACATACATCCATGTGTAGATACAATCTTACATACATATAGGAATACATACATATAAATACATACAAGCATGCATACATACATACATACATGACACACTAACATACATGTACATACAAACATACAAATATATCAACAAACATTCAATAGAGTGGCATTTAACATAAAGGAAGACATAACATGAGTGCGTTATAATGCGCTCGCATTATATTTTACTTTGGGAATCCCCGAGCCTTAGCATTGGTATTTTCCTTAGAATACCAACCCAAAGGCTTGGAGGGCATTCCCAATGACCAAAGACATGTTTTTTCAAATTCTACAAATTTTCACATAATCGGGTTCGTGCTCACCGTCAAGATTGCATATGGTTCAATATCGACAAAATTGAACACATGGGTAATGTTAGGTTCTCTCTTAGCTATCCAACCATGTATTTTTTTTCACTTTATGACAATGTTAAGCCTTTCATCCATAATTTGTTTTGTTTGTATGTCTCGTTTTTTCCCAAAAAGTAGTGTTTGGTATTATTTTGGTTATGAATTAACCATTCATCAAATTTTCAAATAAATTACATTTTTAGAAACCAGACTCCATTCTATAATTTTTTATTTTTTTTAAAAATCAATTACTTTCCAAAATTTGTAGGGGGAGCATGACCAAAACTTTGTTTTCAAGAAGTGCCCACTTAGAAAATTAGTAAACTATCAAATATTAATTAAAAAATTATCACAAAAATCGTGCATCAACTAGATACTGTTAGCTAACTTCTTACCGTAGCAATTTTAAAAATACTACAAAAAATTTCACCATGGTAGGGTTCTACAAGAGTTGCTATGTTATGTTTTTCTAACAAAAACAACACCAATTTATGTATGTCCCTCTTTTGAACCCCTTAATCTCAACCATTTTCAAAATAAATTAGTAGTTTAGAAAGTAGAATCTTTGATCCTTGTTTTTGTTCCATCTCAAAATTTTGAGTGTAACTATCCTCAATTTCACGTCCAAGGTCAGTATTTCCTGATTTCAGAAAAAGAGTGGCTAGTTAAGCCCCCTTTTTGGGAACCATCTTGGTGCACTTACCCCCCCTTTTCCTTGAATTTTTGGATTCTAGGTTTGGTCATCCACACATCCTTTCCTCAACTTCCAACTTTTCTCCCCAAAATTTCACTTTCAAATTTTTGAGTTTTAGATTTTCTCATATTGTCATGCTTGTCTGAACTATCCCTATCATATGGTCCTTCTTGTTGGACCTTTAGGGGTTTTTCCCTCTTCCCCCTTTGGCATGTAAATTCTCAAAAAAATCATTTGAACAAAAAATCCTACCTATATTCCTACACAACCCAAGACACTATTAATGGCCTCAAAATGAATATTATTTGACATATGAGGACTCTTATATGCCTCTTTCTCCCTAGCCCCCTCTAAGACATGAATGGACTACAAAAGAGTATGTTTGATGATGTAAAGGGTATGATTTCAAGTGTATATACATATTAGGATGATGCAAGAAGATATGGGAGACCTATATAATTACAAACAACCATCATTTTTTCCCTAATATCTCTAGATGGTGTTAAAAGATATATTTTGTAGATTAACTAAGGAGAGGAGGAAAATGAATAGTTATAAAACCAATAGAACAATAATATTCAAATGAAGCTTTAAGGTGTCGATTTGTAGTTCTAGGTAGAGGTATTTTGGTATGATAATGATCCGGGTTCGTCCTAAATTGTAATGAATATTTGTAACCTTTGTAGATCAACTGAGTGTCCCCTTGTGTATGGTATACGTAACTTCTAGATGTGTTTTGTTTAGTTGATTAGGAGGTGACTATAAAATCCTTGGAAAGCCTTTGTGAGGTATCATTTAACATAAGAAAGGAAATGTATGAGTATGGTTATGGATTACTAAGTAGACTCACTTAATATTATATAACCATTTTAATTTTTTAATGTATGTGTAGAGCCTAGCTTGCCTATGCATTTTGAAAGGTATAGTCTTTATGGTATTGTTGATACTTTGTGTCACCCATCCTTTTTTGCATGATCCATCACAAAAAAAAATGATCTAAGAAATTTAAAATGTGCATCATGTTCAAATGCCTCTATTAGTTGTCTTTCACCCTTGCCAAGTTGAGTCTAAACCTCAAAACCCTAGGTTTGGATGAAAACCCTTGCGCTTTTCTTATAATCCCATAGTGACTGATTACTGAGGTCACTTACCCCTTAAGTTACAGCTTTAAGGCTTTATCCTTGTGTGTTACTATCCCCTTGCATTAGACAATTGAGAATTCCATTTTCTTGAATATTCTAATGTACTACTCTAGGGTCTTGTGTCTTCCCAAGCCCCATCAAAAACACATCAATATATCGTGTAGCTTCTTCAATTAAAAAAAGCCCTTGTTTTGTCTTTTTCTCCCTTTGTGAGTCCCTAAAATAGTGGCATGTTTCCTGTCATACATGTGTTGGCATATCACATAGATTCTTTAGTTCATGAGGCTCTCATTTTGTTGTTTTCTCCCTTCATGAGTCCCTAAAATGGTGACATGCATCCTACTCTAAATTAAATAAAATAAAGGCTAATGCTTTTATGCTAATATTTATTAATCCCTTTTTGGTCATCTGTGACCAATCGCATTAGCTCCTAGTAGCCTTAAGTTTTTTAAAGGCATGTGCATCAAAGGTCTTTATGTATCGCGAGATATCTTCACTTTACAAAACCCCTTCCTTTGACATGTTCATCCTCATGAGTTATCAAAAGGCTGATACATTAAAGAACATGTTAATTCTCATCATGAAAGACAAAGCCTTCGTAGGGTGATGGTGGGCCAACTTGTTTCTTCCTCGAAACCCTAAAATGTTGCCAAGTGTCATCACCATATTTTTTTTATGAAGAGATACTATCAACAAAGCTTTATTTTTGTATCTCTTTCTGTTGTGAGTCCCTGAAATGCTACCAAGTTTCATCACCAATTGTAGTCCATTAACTCTTCATCAATGAAAAATATTTAAAATTCTAGTGAGAGCCAACATAATCATTGATTTTTGTTGATTGGTGGTCCAAATTCAAATTTCTTAATGGCTAGGAATGCCATTTTATGGAAGTACTTGCAATAATGATCGAGCAACATTTTTAGCTACAAGGATCAAATTTCTCATTGTAGGGCTTATCTTCCATATATTTATATGCCATATTTAGTGCAACACTGGCACCCATACCTCTTTATGTATGGCAGAGATATCCTTTCTATTGCAAACCAAATTTAAGGGTGGATTTTTTTATAGTTTTCTTTGCTACACTTATAAAAAATTCAATACAAAGGCATGGTGTGCACATTAAGATTTTCTAGGCTTATCTTCAACATGTGATTTGATGGATATCTCCTCTACCCTTGATCGATCATATTTCTATTGACTTAGAGCCTAAATTAAGTTATGGTTTGATCTAAGACATTCAAGTTATGCTTGCACTATAAAAGAAACAATTGTATATGTTTTTAAGGAGTATTCCCTTAGGATCTTCTCATGATTTTCTATAGAAGACTCTACACTTCTGCATTATGTCATTGTAAAGTTTGGCTTTATGACTTATGTTAATAAAATATAGCCATTATTCCTCTTATCTCTTGCATTTTTAAGTAAATTTCACTTACCTTCATATTATAGTGAGTTTCTTGGCTATTTCATTGGCTTATGGTGTTATTTGAAGCATGAATATATTTTTTTCTTGGTGTATCACCTCCTCTTTCCCATTATGCATTCCTTCTATCATTTTTCCTCTATGAGTTGGTTAGAGTAGGGTAAAGGGAGGATTTCATGTGTTGGGTTGTACTAACACATTTGAACTTACATTGGAAGAGGAATTTGACTTGAAAATGAGAATTTTTGTAATATTTTATAACTAGTTATAACATATTGTGAGCTGATGCAGAGCAAAGAGGAAGAAAGTCACAAAGTCAATCTTAATTGACAAAATTCCAACAATTCTTTCAATCCTTGCAACTAGGACTCATTCTTCTTCACAAAACTCATCTAAATATTCTCCGAATTCAATGAAACCAATGGGAAATCATTCACAACCTTAAAACATACCTTCATGCATTTTTTTACCAATTTCTAATAGTTAAAATGAAAGATATGCAATTTTTATTGCTTGCTGCCCTGTGTAAATCAGAAGTTGACTGTTTTCACAAAAATGAGCATAAATTTCTTAATATTCCATCAAAACAACCTCAAACCAACACTAAAAGAAAGATATCTCATCCCTCTATCCAACCATATAATATTTAGTTCATTTGGAGGCCATATTTGGTCGTACAATTTGCTGCAACACGACTGTAATAGAGAAATCTGAAAAGTTGCAATGAATAAAATCACCATAACTTACTCAAATTTGCATGAAATTGAGTGGGACAAAAAAGAGAATGTTGTAGACTCATATATTAATCATTAAAAATAATTTCTACACAAAAATATGGCCATAAAAATCTGTACAATGATCTAAAACTCAGATTTATCAGAAAAACATAGAAATTTTGCATAAAAATAGGGTTTCATTATTGGTTCTTCATTCTTTTACATCCCTCTGTACTAAGATTTTACCATACAAGGGTATTTAAACCATTTATAAGCCTAACCAACCACCTAAAACTTTATAACTTCCTCATATGACCCTTCATCTTCTTATTTTTGCATTTTTTGCAATTTTACATTTTTGCATTTTGACAACTTTTAACAATTTTTACAATTTTTGACAATATGAACTCATACTCACCTAATAACCTATTAAATAACTCAAACATATTATATATGGTCTAAATGACCCAATGACATGACCCAAATACCATGTAAATCAAATATTTACAAAATGGCCTCATGAAGGCATGAATTTCACTAGGTGCTCTTGCACCATGAGCTAATCCACATAAGAATCTTGGTGTTCATGTGTTATATGTGTTATGGGTTATTTATGATTTTATTTATTTTAATTTCCAAATATTCTTCAAAAATTGGATGGTTTTCAATCAAATGGTTTCGTAGAATACTAATTCAACCCCCACCTCTTAGTATTCTGGGTGTTCAACAATTGGTATCAAAGCATGGTTCCCCTGAAGTAGCTTGACTACTTTGGGAAGTTCTTGGAGATTGAGCACATGCCTAATGGATACTCTAGAAAAGAATTCATATTTGAAAAAGATGGAGAAATCAAATTTTTTCTTGAATAACTTAACAAAGTTGAAGGTGAAAACAAAGATCTAAAGGAAAATCTCAATGAAGTTAATGAATGCATCAAAAAATTGAGAGAGAAAATCAAAATGTTTAGAGAAATACATAGGGAGGTAAATGAACATTTGAAACAAGTGAATGAGAACATCACTAGACTAAAAGTGAAAGTGGAAGAAAATAAAAGAATTGAAGAATTCCTAAATACAATAGAAAAGAAAAAATCCAATGAATGCTAGTTCCAAAATAAAAGACGCAATACTAGACAACCCCCTATCAAACAACCAAATTCTCAAATGTACCAATCTTTCAATGGTCTCTATTATTTCTACAATAATTTTGGACATAAAGTAATAGAATGTAGAAGTAAAAATCAAAATGTTTCATCCTTTACTGGTCAATGCTTTACATGCAAAAAGTTTAGACATAGAACAATTGAATGCAAAAATAAATTAAGGAACAAATATAACCATGGTAGAATATTTCAATCTTTCAATTGCTATTGTTATACATACTATAGATTTCGACACAATGATAACCAATGTAGATCTAGAATGAATGAAAAGAATAACTCTTAGAAGAGTGTTGTATGTCACAATTGCAATAAGTTTGGACATATTGCTAGATTTTACAGAAACATAACAAGGGACAATCCTGAAACGAGAAATAATCCAACCACAAAGATTGATCTGAAAGAGGTGAAGAAGGAAATTTTGAAGATTTGGAGGAAAAAAGAAGAGCCTAAGAACAAGAAAGAATCAAAATCTATAAACAAATTTGTACCAACCCTCACTACAAATAATTCTCTCAAAAATTGAACCTAGGAATTAGCTTAAGGGGAGCAATAATAGAAAATCCAATATCCCCTTGTCGATATAAGGTGCCATGACTTAGCACAAAGACATAAATTGAAGATTGACTATTTGGATTCTATGAAGGAAATTATTGCAGAAAATATGATGTTGTAGAGTTTTGCAGAATAATCAAGGGTTTGTTGTTGCTCAATAAAGAGTTTTCATTAGCTTTATTGATTGATGCATTAAATGTGAATTAGGGTGAATCAAAGAACTATAAATTCTCATACCTAGACTATTTTACTCACTTGGAGCAAGTAGTGTGAGATAAGGAAAATTTAAAATTCGATTTGTGAGACGGATCATTCAAACCCTAGTTTCAGTCAAGTGAAGAAAATGTATTTACTATTTTCCTAGAATTTTCTTTTCAAAGCATTTGAATTCAGTAGAGATAGCTACACCTATATTAGTGAATGTGAATGAGACGCCTCCACCGAAATTCAAGAAATATCTTATGAAGATATTTTAGAATGACTTGCTCGAAGCATTTTTGATCATTTCATATAGTTTTTTGACTACAAAAGACATTAGGGTTTATATCCATAGAGAAATGGAAGAATATAACCATGTGAAATTCATTGACCCATGGATAAATGAGTTAATTGGAGATGATCAACAAATCAAGAATGAATATAAAAACCTAGTATCAAAGAAATTGAATGTCTAGCAGCTATTTCCAAATTTCACCTATGATGATTCAACTAAGTATGTGAGAATGAAATTGAGAAGAGTTCATGACTGCTACTTATGGAATGACAAGCCTGACATGATAATGAAGGAATTTATAAGGGAAGTGATAGGACTATGTGCCACTAGACTTGTGTCAGTATTGAAATCTGTAAAGAATAAAGATTTTATGAAATTAATTAGAGCCACATTTGATCATAGGGCTCTCACGGTGGACACCATTTAGAACCTTGTAGTAAGGTATGCAAAAATGGTCATAGGATAAAAAATATACTACACAAATAGGGAGAATTATGTGTCATCTACAACAATCCATGTTTCCTATGAAATGGTGGAAAAGGATAAGGAATATAATCTATGTGAGTTGCTTTGGAAACAACCATTTGATAACTTGAAGCAGACCAAAGATAATAAATATCCATTCAAGTTTGGTTCCCTAGTAGTCTATTTGCTATTCTACTTTCTAAGGGAGCTTCCAAGAAGTAGTGTCATATGGGATCAAAGGAGGCCAGTATCACATCAGATTTTAGAACATTTACACAAACTTGGTGACATGAAGGTTCAAGAAGAAGCGCTTACTACATTATTTGTAGTATTCTAGAAGAGAATGCATGAAAGGGAGAGAGTTCATAGGTCCTTAGTGGAAAAATATCGAGATGATATCACAATTTTAGTCTCTAGTGATTTTTGTATCACTGAAGCTATGGAACCTAGAATAGTTTGGATTCCCCCAATTGGTTATGAGATGAATGAAGTTGAAGTTGTTGGTATTATTAAAATATTACTGAATAGTCCTAAGGATTCTACACGAGAGAGAAATGGAACATATGAAGAAAAATCCATGGAAGTGCACATGGAACTATTAGAACCTGCAAGAAAGAAGAAAGTGACAAAAGCTATGAATGCATATTTAAAAGGAGACGAACTTATAGAAGAAGCATAGATGTTAAGAGAAAAATAAACGTCATTAGTTAGTATTGTTGGTGAGTCCTCTAGACCTAGAAGATCTAGAAGAACAACTCCAATCTTCCTAGTGTTAAAATTTCCTTTGAAATAGTCAAAAGAAAGGAGAATAGTGCTCTGATAACAAAAGAACCTCAAGTGAAATGAAAGAAAACTAATCCAGTAGCCTCTACATCTGCCACTAAGTCAAAAATAGGAAAGAAACATAAAACTCTAAGAGAAAAGGATATGAGTGTTCTCTCTAAAGAATAAGAAGATGAGGATGAAGAGTCACCAATGACTATGAAAAGAAGTAGCACTACTTCAAGGAAGCAAAGAGTAGATATCTTTGGCACATATGAAGAAGAAGAAGTTGAGAAAGAATCCTTTTGGATACATATACATAAGGTAAAGGAAAATAAAGGAAAGAAGCTTGAATCCGATAATTTGGAGAAGAAGAAGAAAAAGAAGAAGACTACTCCAGAGAAACATTTGAGCCCGATGAAGTTGGACACACTATTTGATGGTATTTCTCATAAAAAAATGTTGAAGGAATTTGTTTTCATGTATCAGAATGAAAATGAGAAGAATAGAGTCACCATAATTGAAGCAATTATCAAATATATTGTCACTGTTAAAGTTGATATGGAGTATATTAGGAAAAATATTCTAGATGATGTATGGAATATCTTATTGGAAAAGAGAGAAGAAGCCATAGTGTTAGAGGAAAAGATCAGATTAGATGTTGTGGAGAAGAATGGTTTCACCTTGTCTAAAGTTGATAAGGTCATAGTAGCTCAAGTTTGTAGGAAAGAATTTAGAAAAAAGTGAAGGATAACACTTCTCATGGGAAATTATCAAAGATAAAATTGAGAAAATACAAAAGGAGACTGAAGAAAAGGTTATTGAAATAGTACAAAATTATGAGATGACTTTTGTTGGATCTTCTAGCAAGGGACATGTTTCAAAAAATGAAATTATTAATGACACAAAATAAATTCTAGATAATACTCCTCCAAACATTGAAGAACCTATGCAAGGAAATGATGAAAACATGCATGGTGCAGAAAGATAAACTATGATTGGAGAGGAAACTAGAAAGGATGACACTCCCACTCCTCTAGAAAACAAGGTTCAAGACAATCCTGAGATATTTGTTCCTCTGGAAGATATAGAACATGACACTAGTGAAGGCGACAAGGATCAATTGGAAAATAAGAAAAGGTAGATAAATGAGGAAAAAAAAGGTAGAAATAATGATGAGAAGGAAGGAGATGATGAAAAAAATGAAGCAGGTGAGAAAGGTGAAAAAGGAAAAGATAAAGGAGATGAGGAGAAAAAGGAAGATAAAGATAAAGAGAAAGACAAGTCCTTTGGTGAAGAAGAGGAAAAGGAAGAGGCAGAAGAAGATACCCACACCTAAAATAATGAAGAAGAGAAATATGAACTTACCCAAGCCCTCTAGAAAATCCTCCTTTGACAATCCTTTAGAGAGTCTATTACCTAAATAGACATTGTCCCAACCAGCTATCTCTTCACAATTATTACAATAGCCTACTATTGATTTAAGTAAGATGCCTCCTAAGAATAAGATGTGGCTAAGTGATGTATTACATGTATCAACAAGAAAATAGATCCTTGAAACATATCAAAAGAGTAATGAGTTAATGGAAGAAGATTTGAAGACATTATAGGAGATCATTTTGGATACTAATATTCACACTCCATTGTCTTCTATGGAGAACTTCAAATTTTTAATTGATTCTTTTAAGGAGTATGCCTCCAGTTTGAGAGAACAAGTGGAAACATAGGGTGTGACAAGGCTTACAAAAAATGTGCATCAACCCATTCTAATCCTGAATAATTCTTGAAAGAGGTACATGACTGTGAGGATGAGGTAAAGACACTAATTTTGTGCTACTTAGGGTGGCCGAAAGCAACACCAAATATAAAAGATAAAATGAAATCAATTGAGTCTCAAATTGCCAAAGCATCAAGTACTTATGATTTGGCACCAAAAAAAAAGTATCACACTTGTATTGCTATAATAGACTTGCATGATAAATTCCTCACTTTGCAAAACTAGAAGGAAGACATTATTAGGAATCTTAGAAAGCTCAAGGACTTGATACAATCGTTGCACATACCTATTTCAAATGCCCTTACTAGTGCTGAAAAAATCTCACAAATAAACCTTAATCCCGGTACTCTAGAAGCTGGGGAAGATACTTTGATGGAGGTTGAGTCTCTACATAGGTTGCTTGTAGTAGCAAAAAGGAGTTGGGAAGAAGGAAAGCCTGCTTGTAAATACATGCTATAGAAGCTTGGGTCAATATCTTTGGGTTGACCAGTTCTATTTTCATTGCATTTTTTCAGTTCTTTCATGTTTTTCAGATTTCTTTATACATATGCAGATGTTTTAGGAATTTTTGGTTAATTTCCTAAGCGGGAGTTAGTAGTTTCAATTTAGTTTGTATATATGGTTGAAAGGGAGTAAACAAGTTCTTTTTGTGAACCCTTTTCCTTGATGTCAAAGGATAGGAGATGTGTGAAGAAGTGTTTTGGAACATGTTTCCATCAATGACAAAGGGGGAGATTGCTGAAATAATGAAGAAGTTGTGTGTTATCATTGATGTCAACACTACTGGTGGATATTAGAATGATATGGAGAATATTCTGCATAGAAATCTTGACTCACAAAACTTTAAGAAGTATCTACACTCGTAGTTTCTTCTCTCAACACCCTTCGGTAGATTTTTCTGCATTACATCACATGTACAAATATTTATTTGTAATTCCAATATGTTGTTCATGGATGATAGTAGCATCTAAATTCAAAATTCTAGTTGGTCTAGACAAACAGTTCAAAAGTTACAAGTGACAAAAGTCTAATATATGTTTTTTCCACAATGACCTACTTAGTCCATGCTCCTCTGTGAATTTGTGTTAGGAATTGCAGTTTTGGGAAAATACTTACAGGTGTTTGTGCATTAATATTTCTAGTTGGCATGATATTTGGAGATTCACGTGTCTTGTTATTGGCAATCAATTGAAGTATTTTGATTTTAGGTCCTATGCTTGGTTGACCTAAAATATGTAAAGGGTTTTTGAGATCATTGATGAGATGTGAATGTAAGAGGGAGCTATTATAGGTCAATGCCAACCTATATCACATGTGTCATGGAGTGAAGTTAATTTAATTTGAATTAGGTGCCAAAAATGCATGTTTTACATTAATTTGGGTGACATCTAATTAGGCCGATCTAATTGATGTTTGCAATGAAGTTAATATATACAAGATCATTTTGAGTTGGTGATGAAGGTTTTTGATGAGGAAGTAATCCGAATATAATTAGTAAAGCGAGATTTTGTAGAGGATTGAGAAATGGTTGTGTGAATTTAATTTTGAGAAGAGACTTGTATTTTGTATTAGGCAAAGTATTTTGAGTCAAGATTTTGAGCTTCAAAGAAACTAAATCCAACATATGTTAGATGCACTTTGTATCAGTTCAAATCTTGGTTGTGTAGCCATTTTCTCTTTCTTTTCTCTATGAATAGCGAGTTCACTTGGATAGTGAGTCCACCTGGCAGTGAGCCTTTTTGTAATATTTTATAACTGGTTATAACATATTGTGAGCTAACCCTCACAATTTTTTTTCCCACTCTAGGTTTTCCACATAAAAATCCTGGTGCTCATATGTTATATGTACTATGATATTTTTATGCTTTCATTTCTATTAATTGCCAAATATGCTACAATAATTGGATGGTTTGAAATCAAATGGTTT
The DNA here is from genome assembly GCA_007258455.2 of Sequoia sempervirens. Taxonomy (NCBI): domain Eukaryota; kingdom Viridiplantae; phylum Streptophyta; class Pinopsida; order Cupressales; family Cupressaceae; genus Sequoia; species Sequoia sempervirens. The sequence goes on along the minus strand of VDFB02000015.1, from coordinate 86,814,737 downwards.
GTACAGTACTGATTCACCCCCCCTCTCAATATTCCAAGTGTTCAACATTGCTTGGTTCATAAACTTGATGGCTTTCCAACTAAGTGGTTTTTAATGGTTAATGTTTGTAGAAGAAGGAAAAAAAAAAAAAAAAACTGGTAGGTTCATCAGTCTGTGAACTTATTGATTTTCCAAAAATGATATTTTTTGATGGTCAATTGTGCGTCATGGTGCATTTTTATTTTGCTACACAATTTTTATTTTGAGAATGTGGATTTTCTTTGAACCAACAACCTCAATTATTGCCACTACTCCATCTTCCCACTTACTTGCATGATCAAGGCCACTTGTCCAACCACCAAAAGTAATTATTTAGGCCATTTATTGATTTGGTGTGTCCATTTTGGATGGATTTGATCCTTCACATAGATTTAGTTGTAGCTACAATAACTACTTTTAGGGTTTTCCATTGTTTCCTTATTTTATGGGATTTTTGGTAATCACTTTTTTATCATGTGAGAGTACATGAAGAGTTGAGAGTTGTATGCATATGTTCAAAAGGGTATCCATTAAAGTATCAAATACAAATCAATGATCATAGTGCATTGAATGTTTCAAATTGACACACACACACACACACACACACACACACACATTGTAAACATCATTTTCAAATTATTGTCTCCATTTGAATGAGTTCAAACTCATGGAATGTATCAATCCTAACATATTTTCTTCAACAATTTTTTTTTTGAATATTACCTCCATTAGAGGAGCTTGACAGAGCTTTAGCTTCACTATAGTAATTGTGATGACTCTTTTTGAGTTCACATATAAATTTGAGTAATATATCGATGGATAACTAAGTAGATGAAGCTGAAATTGATGTATATTAATGTGTCAAGCAATAAATCACTTATAATTTGTCATCTTTCCTTTGTTTCAAGTATCATTCACTTTGATTTTGTGGCCCTAGAATAGGCACTAATATCTTGTATGTATTTAGTCACCCACATCAAAATAAATTTAAAAATCATTTTTGTTCAATTCCTTTTAGTGACTTCATTTTATCATTGTTTGCAAGTAACATCTATAGAAAACCATTATCTATGAATGATGGACCTTACCCCACATTGTACATGTTTCTGATGTGTTTTATCATCTATATAGGGTTTATTGATAGCTAATTTATTCAATTTAGTGACAATGTTTGGAGCTAATCAGATTGGTTGGGTTTAGTTATCATTTACATTATTGTTGTTTATCTTAAGTAATTTTTATAGCTACTTGGGTATACTAATAGGAATACTCTCCTGATTTTAAGTTGAGCTCAAATTCCAGAACATATAACCCATTCATGTTGAGTTAGCTTAGAATCCTCCACCATTCTGTTGATAAAAATTTTACCCACATGATGAAAACCATGGCCTTGTGAGTATAATTTGTTCTAGAAAGTGAAGCGGTGATTTTGATACCTTATGGATTGTATTTACGATTTATACCCTTTTGTAAGTTGGAATTTTGGTTTGACATTTGGTAGTGTTCTATCATTTTATTTAGCTATTATCTTATTCAAAGTTGTCATTTTTCTTCCATGGCCCATGTTTTTGTGAAAGAGAATTATATTTGAAAGGGGTTTGTACCACTTTTGAGGCATATGAGAACTATGTTCTTGACCAATTTGAGGCTATGTGTGACCAAACACTTGGTCTAGACCATTTTTAACAACACATAAAATGATGGAGTTATGTCCCACTAAACAATAGTTGGGAGCTTGCTATCCATGCCTTGGTATTTATTTTCTAAATTACTATAAAATGCAACTTGTGGCTTAGACCCCAAAGTTTGAGCTACATGCAAAACCTAAAATCTAAAATGCACATTGGGGATCAAGCTTAGAAGTTCAACTTATCTTCCAAAATGAGTTTGAACTTGTGTTGAGAAATGGTTTGTGCTATCAATTGTATTTTAGACTCTAAAGTCTAAAATACACATTTTGGTTGATCATCCATCTTTGAGGACCAAGTTGGTTGTTTTTTTGGTTTAGTTTTGGATTTTTATATTTGGAATTTTCTAAGGCATTCCATACAATTTGAATTTGGGTGCCCAAACTCCAAATTCTAATGTCTAAATTATAAGGCTTAAGGCCCTTCAATATTTAATGTAAAGTCTAACTTCTATTCTTGTAAAACATGGATCACATTTGAAGTCCAAATCCTTTTTCCCTAGGTGCTTGGTGCTTAGCATTCAATGCAATCCCAACTTTGTTTATGTGGCAAGAGGTTGAGTAGACTCTAAATTATGAGGCATCCATTTGGAAAGCATAGATTTATTTTCATTGATGTGCTTACTTATCAATTTATAATTTAGATTTTAAATCTTGAAAGGCATTCTAAAAAAGGGCTTGAAGTTTCACCCCAAACTTGTAGATTAAATCTTGTTGTTTAGAATTTGAAGTTTGAGACAATGTGACTTAGACACTAAACTCTTAGGATGAGTGATTTTTTTCAACCACAAGCTTGTGTAGATGTGAGCTTAGACTCCAAATTCTAATCAATATGACTAAGACACTAAACTCTTATGATGAGTGAAATTTTTTCAACCTCAGCTTGTGTAGATGTGGGATTAGACTTCAAATTCTAAGTTATGCACTTTATTTCCAACACTTCGAGTTCTATATATTTCCTAAACTAAGGGATATTGTCATATTTATCTCTCCTTTTGAGATACGTAAGGAATGGGCCATAGAACAAGGTCTTGGGATTTGTTATTCAGTATAGGAACCCCAACCTTCCTCTAATTCTCATTGATTTATGTAGTCATAGTGTTGAGGCCGTGGTGTGGTTACTCTTTCACTTGTGTCTCTATCCTTAGTGAATTGGTAAGAATATTAGATGTGTTATTGTGTTATGTCGTGGAACCTTGTAGACATAGAGGTACAACATGACATGCTTGGTGTGACATATGTATGATTTTTTTTTTGTTCATCTGATTTTTATCTATTGATACATGTTAGGTGAAAGCTTGGAACATTACAACTTGGCACAAATGATGCTTCCTAGAACTATATTATTTTCCTTACCATGCATATACATCAAATAAATATCTATGATCAATTTTTGTATAGAAAAAAATCATACCATTATGATAAAATTATGCCACTTGAACCCTTTTATAATAATACGACTTTAATCAAAATTCCCTAATGCAATAATTTCTTTCTTTCAATCAAAATCCATGCTGTTCATCAAAGACTTTTCTCTCTCTTAGAAAGGTTTAGCAATGAATATTATATGGAAGATCCACTTCATGAGCACATAATTTGGAGTTGTGAGCTCACAAATAATTCCAATTCTAAATTTCTACCATCCTTGGCACGACACTTTGACATGTTCTGCTTCAATCAAAATCTATAATGCAACAATTTCTTTCTTTCAATAAAAAACCATGATGTCCATCATAGACTTTTCTCTCTCTTGGAAAGGTCTAGCAATGAATATTATATGGAAGATCCACTTCATGAACTCAAATAATTTGGAGTTGTGAGCTCATAGATATTTCAATTTTAAATTTCCACCGTCCTTGGCACGACACTTTGACATGTTCCACTTCAATCAAAATCTATAATGCAACAATTTCTTTATTTTTATCAAAATCCATGATGTCCATTAAAGACTTTTCTTTCTCTTGGAAAGGTCTACCAATGAATATTATATGGAAGATACATTTCACATACAAAGAATTTGAAATTGTGAATTCACAAATGTTTTCAATTCTTAATTTTCCACATCTTCCACACAACACTTTGATGTGTTCTTCTTCAATCAAAATCCCTAATGCAACAATTTCTATCTTTCAATCAAAATCCATGACGTGCATTAAAGACTTTTCTTTCTTTTAAAAGTATCGTGAACAAAATATTGAAATTATGAACCGAAAGTATCTCCAATTCCAAATTTCTAGCGTCCTGGGCACAGCACTTTACGTGATCTGCTTCTCTCACTTGTAATCAACTCTGTCTATTCCAAGGAAAACTACAAATTTCTTCCCGTTTTAGAAACGTAGGTAATAAAGTGCTGGAAATGACAGATTTAATGGAAACGATAGACTGGGTGAAAGTGAAATCAATATGTGAAATAATATAAACTTGACACGCTTAATCGAGTGAAATTATTAAATTTAATTTTTTTAATAATTTAAAATAAATAAATTCTGTGCATCAAATAAAATTATTTTTGTTTGTTATGTTTATATTTATCTTGAATTTTTTTTATTAATTTGTGTATAAGATAAGAATAGTAATGTATTTGTAGATTTTAGTAGTTGATAATAAATGAATTAATGAGATCTTAAAATTTAAATAATTTGACTACATATTCTAATGTATATTTTTCTTCAATTTTATTTTAAAATATCAAAATTAATTTATCTATCATTCTATTAGATAATAGTTGTGAACATTAATAGTGTGATGTAAGCTTTGAAACCTTTAACTTTTTTTCATTTTGAGTATAAAAAAGTTAATAGTTCAAACTTATTTTTATGTCATTTTTTAATTCTATTTATTGTCCTATTTTGATAAATGACGTCATTTTTTATTAACATTTGCAATATAGTTCTAACTTTTGTTGAATTAGATTCTTTTATTTTAACTTTTAAACATCCTTTAGAAGCAAAATTTTGGAAGTAGGTAAATTAATTATTCATAAACTAATTATTCTAATAACAATACTTTAAACCTCCCCTAATTCCTTGGCCTCCACTAATTGATTCAACCACTGAGATGATATTAATGGATACCCCTAATTGAGAATGGATTTAAGTCAATTTTGATGGGGCTTCCTATGGGAATCTTGGACAATTAGGTGCAGGTCAAGTGTAATAAGATACCATGAAGGAAAAATACTTGCAGTCGTGCAAGAAAACTTCCCGAAGGAACTAATAATGAGGTTAATTCCAAGCGGCCTAGGTGGGAATTAAATTATGTAAGAAAATAAAATTCTGAAGGGTTCAGATTGAGGGAAATTTCCCAATCATGGTCAATAGCCTATCCACTTGTGCATAATGCAGATTGTATCTATACAAATGAGGTGAATTACATATGGCACCCCCAACATAAATGTTGACTATCCTTCACCTTGGTGAGTTGAAGGTAGAAGTGGAAACAAAGAAGGAGATAAATGGTCATCATGTAGCATGAATTAACTCTACATAGTTTGTTATATGCTAGGAGATGGTTTTTAATACCATGTTTAGGTAATGACTTTGTTAGGGGATTTTTAGATATGTCCCTTATTTTGTTCAACCACAAACCTAGTTTTTGGCTCCTCTATTGAGCATTATATTTATGTATGCTTTAGCTTGTACTCGAGTGTGGCCACTCAACCAATTTCACTTATAAAAAATACTTTAAACCAATTAACATATTAAACATCTTACTAGCAATAATAAAATAAAATACATCACTTGTTTCTTTTGGCCATGTAATAAGGATTGTTTTGGACTAGATTAATTTTACCTCTTTTAGGTATTGTAGAACATATATCGCATGCACTTATTTTTAAATTAGGGTTCCCACTTCACCTAGTGATTCTTGTTATCTAGATGACTAAGTTTGTACCTTGAAATAAAATCAAAATTAGATTTGGTTTCCATTATTTTCCCCTTCCTTGTAAGCCCCAAAAGATAACATATATTTTGGTTGGGATCTTTAGTTTCCTTTCTAGACCTTCATTGAGGATTGGTTGAGGTGTTCATCTACGTACATTTAGTAAAGTATTTACAAGTATGAAAAAGAAATATTAAAATTTTACATCCCTAGGCTATTTTTTATGGAAGATGATTTAATTATTTTTATTCTAATCTAATATGGATTGAAAACTAGGGATTACACCCTTTACTATGTTTTCTCAAGATTAATCTTATCAAGTAGTACATCTATTCTTTCCTTTACTTAGTCACCTCTTTGTCAAGTTAGCATATTTTTTGAGAATATACCAATCATAGAGTTCCGTTTTAATACATTCAAATCTATAATTTTCCTCATACATATTTTGTTTATCAAATTACCCTAGGGATGTGATTAAGCAAGATCAAGATAGATGTTTTAATCTTACATGTTTTAGCCAATGACTAGGGGTTTTTACAACCCGTGTGTTATTACCTATTTACTATCACCTTGTTTGGTAAATTTCTTCAATAAATGTGAATGTGTTTTATTTATGAATTCTGATGGAAATATTTTGAATGAATTTTTGATTCAATTAAATGCTTTACAATTCAGTATATGAAATATGTAAAGTGAATATGACATGTATGATCTAGGTTTATGAATGCATTGATTCAACTAACTATTGCTATGGCGAACTAAGTTGAATGCATGGATATGTTCAAGCCTCTAAAAGAGAGGGGAAGTATAAATCAAGAGAAGAACTTGGTTTGGTAACCTCTAATTCAGTCTTACTGAGCATTCACACAATCATGCCCTAGTTAGTCTTAGTTGAGCCAAGCTAGTTGGGTAGATGGTAAGTGATCTTCAGTTTAGTTATGTGTGTTTATATTGAGTTGTGATCTTGTTTATGAATATTTGGTAAGATGTATGTGATGAGTCTTGATGATATGTGGAAATCCTTCCTTGTGTGTTTATTTTTATGTCAATGAGTTATATGCATAATGTTGGCAACACAAGGGTAGACAACTGAGAGGGGGGGTGAATTAGTTGTCACAAGATTTCAAACTTATTAAACTTATTAAACCTTAATCTCAAATATGATCAACATCAATGAAAGCATGAATCAACAACACATTAGAAACACACATAACACCAAGATTTTTATGTGGAAACCTTGTTAGGGGAAAAACCATGATGGAGGTCAGTCCATAAGATTATACCCTATTAAAAGTATAAGAAGAATAAATGGGGAATGCACATGCATTCAGGAACACTACCTAGAGCTCATTGCTTAATTACAAATGAAAACTCACAGTCTTACAAAAAAAATTGGATTAAAACCATCTGGATTTGAGCTGAGAAAATAGCATCTGCTAATGCCTAATTATAGTTTCAGTTAAGCACATGAACACTTCTTCACTCTTCTTCACTCTTCTTCACACTCTACTCTTCCTTTGAACGATTAGAACATCATTCATACTTTCTCACACATAGGCACACTTCAATTCGAATAAACAATCACTCTTATATATCTAAAACAAGAAATTACATCACTCCAAGTTGGCCACAAAGAGATAATAAAATAAATACAAACAGTCGGCCCAAAATAATAGATAATCTTCAATGCGAATCAGCCAAGGTCGGCTACAACTTAGTGAGGACCCTAAACAACATCTTCAAGATGAAAAAACTTTAATTAATTTCTCCTCGAAGATCCACAACACACTTCAACACCATGTCGGCCAAGAACATGAAAAAAATGAACAAGCAAAAGAAATCTTAGATCACGAGCACAACGATCAATGCAGATGTGCCACAAAGATAGAGAATGAACTAGAAACATCCACCAACATCATGAATCACCAGAGAAATCTGCAACAACTAAATTAATAGAAATCACATAATCTTTAATCAGGAACACTAACTGAAGTGACATAAAAACTATCAGAATGAAAATCTTCATAACATGATCAACTCTTCATATGGATCTTTAAAACTCGACATGGGTAATCTAGAGATACTCAACAAGAAACCCTTTATTCCACAACCTTTGAACATCAATGTATTGAACTCACCGACAGATAGAACATCACTTCACCACTTGACAACCTGCAACTCTTCTATTACAATTTTCTCAATATCCTCGACATATACAACTTCAAATTCACTAATGATAATAGTGTTGACATTAATGAAAACCACATATTAGCAACACAACCACAACATCCAAAAATCTCCCCCTTTGGAATTAATGGAAAAACATGATGTGAAAAACACCATCAATGCAACTAACTCTTGACACTTGCTCTCCTCAACATGACTCTTCTCATCACAAGGCTCTTCTCCCCAGATAATCACCACTTTTTCACATTATTCTTCTCCCCCTTTGACATCAATTTCAAAGATCTCTTTTTCTCCTCAAAAACTTTGAACCACATATATGAACTTTTGAACCATTTGACTATTCCCCTTGAGTAGCAGCCACCACAACATCAATCTGAAATAGGATAAGACTTTGAGAATCACAGATTGATGCAATACAATGCATCCTAGTTCTAATTAGGAGGGGTAATCACCCCTAACTTCTCTCTGAGATACTAAAAAGTATCCTAAGGTAATGACTTTGTAAAGATATTGTAATCTTCTCCCTAGGAGGAACATACTCTAGTCTGACTTCCTTTTCACTTACCTTCTCTCTCAAAAAGTCAAACTTGATAGATATATGCTTGGTCTTTGAATGCAACAATGAATTCTTAGAAATTTTAATGACACTTGAATTATCACATAATATAGCAATAGTCTCATCATACAAAACTTTGATATCTTTCAACATCTACTTCATCCACAATACTTGAGTACAGTTATTAGCAGTAGCAATGTATTATGCCTCTGCATTAGATAAAGAAATGGCATTTTGCTTCTTACTTAACCATGAAATCAACTTCTTACCTAAGAAAAATGCTCCACCACTAGTACTCTTCCTGTCATCCACATCTCCTGCCCAATCAACATCAGTAAAGGAACTCAAAGTAAGATCATCATCTTTAGCATACCATAGACTAAAATCAACTATTCCCTTCAAATATTTGAAAATTTTCTTCACAATAGTCACATGAGACTCCTTATGATTAGATTTAAATCTAACAACAATACATACAACATTCATGATATCAGGTCTAGTTTGAGTCAAATACAACAATCCACCAATCATTGATCTATATCTAGCCTAATTTTCCTTCGGAGAATCATCATTTGTTGTCAGCTTACATCCGATCACCATAGGTGTACCAACAGGGTTTGATTCTTCCATACCAAATTTCTTCAACAATTCTTTCACATAATTGGATTGAGATATAAAAATCCCTTTATCTAACTGAGTAATTTGCAATCCCAAAAAGAATTTCATCTCTCCAATCATTGAAATCTCAAATTCATTTTGCATCTCATTAGCAATCATTATGCATAAACTATAATCTCCTCCAAAAATGATATCATCAACAAAAACTTCCACAATCAAATCTTTATCATCATTCTTGAAATAAAAATTACTATCAATAGTACCTTTTTTAAATCCAAGCTTCAACAGATACTTGTTCAATCTTGCATACCATGCTCTAGGGGCTTGCTTAAGACCATACAATGCCCTCTTTAATTGACAAACCATATCTCCCCGATCAATCAATTGAAATCCATTAGGTTGCTCAAAATATACTTCTTCCAATTTTCCATTTAGAAAAGTAGACTTGACATCCATCTGATAAACCTTGTAATCTCTGTAAGTAGCATAAGCAATAAATAGTCTCACAACTTCAATTCTAGATATAGGGGAAAAAGTCTCTTCCAAATCAATTCCTTCCATTTGAGAATATCCCTTACAAACTAGTCTTTCTTTGTTTGTAACCACTTCACCTTTCTCATTCAGTTTGTTTCTAAGGACCCATTTAGTTCCAATTACATTTTTATCCTTAGGTCTAGGAACAAGAATCCATGTATCATTTTTCTCAATTTGTTGTAGCTCTTCTTTCATTGCTTCAACCCAATGCTCATCTTTACATTCTTAATTCACACTAGTAGGCTCATTCTTTGAAATCAAGCAATATTCTTCTACAATTCTTCTCCTAGTCTAGATTCCTTTACTCTTATCACAAATAATTTGATCTTATGAATGATTCAATCTTACATACCTCAAAGTCTTCTTAGAATGTTCTTAAATTTTAGGCTCTTCTGATCTCTCTTTTTTCTTTCACTAGTTTCTTCTTCCTCTTGATCTTCTTGATTCACCAGATTGATTTGCACTTGATCTATAGTCTGAACTTTCTTTCCTTTGTACTGTCATTCTGATCATCAAAATCATATCCACGGGTTCTAGATGGTGCAACAATGTCTTCATCAACCTTAACATTTACACTTTCAACCATTTTCTTCAATCTTTTATTGTAACACCGATAGGCCTTGCTTTTAGTAGAATAACCCAAAAAGATTCCTTCATCACTCCTAGCATCAAACTTTCCTATATCTTCATCTCTTTTGATATAGCATCTACTCCCAAAGATTTTGAAATATCTAATAGTAGGCTTATGACCAGTCCATAGCTCAAAAGGGTTCTTACTAGTATCACCTTTGATTTGTACCTAGTTGAGGATATACACAACAGTACTCACAACTTCTCTCCAATAGATATGAGGGACATTTCCTTCTAGCATCATAGTTCTAGTAGCATCTTGAACTATTCTATTCTTCCTTCCCACAACTCCATTTTGTTGAGGGGTTTGGGGTGCAAATAATTGTCTCTTAATTCCATGCAATAAACAAAAAGAATTAAACTCACCAGAAGTGAATTCACCAGGGTATGTGTAGGTATGTGCAGGGTCATGATGGGCCAAAAAGTGGTGATATGATGGGTATGTGTAGGGTATGTGGCTGACAACTTTTTCTTTACCCAAAATTGATGAAACGAAAAGGGTTTTTAAAGGAGATTCTCAAATTTTCACCAAATAAATTATGCTTTACTTTGAATTTAATAAATAATTATTATTCATTTTCTATTTGAATTACAAATAAAGTCCTTATTGATAGGCTAATTTAAAAATATCTATAACTTTCAAATGGTATCACATTTTTTAAATTTGAAACATGTGTCACATTTTATGCTTCGTATATTATAATATTATTAAAAAAAATGAATTTCATGAAGTTTTGACCAAGTTAAGGTGGTCAAACATACAAGTTTTTAAAAATAATTATTAATTATTTACTTGGAAAAAAATTACAAAAAAATATGCATCACATCGAGACATAAGTCATCTACTTATATCTAAAATCTTATAAAAAAATATTATCATTTTATTGTGGTTAGGAGTCAGACAAACACCTTTCTTATTTTTCCCTAAAATTTAAGTACTATTGCATTGAAATTTCAAATTTTCACCAAATAGATTTAAAAAAAAAAAAAAACCTAGTAGTTTAGAAACTACATTCAATTTGCTAGATTTTATTCTTACATACTTTTGAAATAATATGAATAACTTATTCAAATTTTTACATCAAGTTTCCTAAATTTGATTTTTTTGAATTTTGCCCACTTAAGGGCTTGTTTTTCCATGATGATCCTATGCATGCCCATGTAGGATCATCGTGGAAAAAACGGCCCTTAAGTGGCAAAAATTCAAAAAAATCAGAGTTAGGCAACTTCACATAAAAATTTCAACAAGTTATCTATTTTATTTTCAAAATATATGTAAGAATAGAATCTGTAACAAATAACTTTCTAAACTACTTTTTTTTTTAAATCTATTTGGTGAAAATTTGAAATTTCAAGAGTAATTAAATTTTAGGGAAAAATAAGAAGTAGGTGTCTGTCTGACCACCCTAACCACACTAAAATGATAATATTTTTTTATAAGATTTTAGATATAAGTAAAGGACTCATGTCTCGATGTGATGCATATTTTTTTCTAATTTTTTTCTAAGTAAATAGTTAATTATTAATTTTTTATTATAACTTTTAAAAAATATAAAAACTCGTATGTCTAACCACCTTGGTCAAAACTTCATGAAATTCAATTTTTTTTAAAACTTATAGTATGCGAAGCATAGAATGTGACACATGTTTTGGATTCAAAAATGTGATACCCATTGAAAGCTATAGATGTTTTTCAATTAGCCTATCAGGACTTTAGTCATAATTCAAATAGAAAATGAATAATAATTATTTATTAAATTCAAAGTAAAGCATAATTTATATTGGTGGAAAGTTGAGAATCTCCTATAAAAACCCTTTTCATTTCATCAATTTTGGGTAAAAAAAAGTCGTCAACCACATACCCTAAACATATCCATCATATCACCACTTTTTGACCCATCATGATCCTACGCATACCCACAGTCACCTCTATCTGATCTAAAAAATTTAATCTTCAAACTAGTCTTTGTCTCTTCCATAGCCTTAAAGATCTTGAACTTCTCTAGAGGTTTAGATTTCTCCCTTAAGAAAGCAGCCCACATCATTATTGAATAATGATCAATAAGCAACATGAAAAACTTGTAACCTTACAAAATTCTGATTCTAGAGGGACCACACAAATCAATATGCACAAGTTCCAACAATTCTTTTGAACGATGCTATTTGCTTCTAAATGAAATTCTAGTTTGCTTCCCCAATTGACATTCTTTGCATATGGAATTAGTAGGCTTTACAATCTTTGGTAGATCTCTCACAACTTTAGTAGAACTTATCTTGACAATGTTATCAAAGTTAACATGACACATTCTCCTATGCCACAACCAACTCTCATCAACTTGAGCAATCAAACAAATTTTACTAGCAACATTCAGATGAATGATATTACCTTTTTTTTGTACCTAATGCAATTACATTTCCAGAATATCCCAATATTCTGCACTTTCCATCATTGAACTGAAGATTGTAACCCTTATCAACCATTTGACAAACACTTAAAATATTATGCTTCAGACCTTCCACATACAAGACATCATCGATATTATTCTTACCATCAAGAGAAATGCATCCTCTTCCATGGATCACACCAATTGTATTATCACCAAATCTCACAACACCACCATCATACTTTTCCAAGCTTACAAACTTACTTTTTTCTCTAGTCATGTGATGTGAACATCCACTATCAATCACCCATTCATCTATCTCTTCAACTCAAGTAGCTAGGGATTTGTCCACATTTGTACAACTAGTAGATTCAATAGATACAAAACCATTTTCCTTGATAGCAATAAACACCCATTCATCTTCACCTTTATCAAATTCATCATCTACCACACCTTCATCAACAACATAGTATCACTTCTTTTGAAATTTAGGCTTGTTATGTCTTGGTTTAGAAGCTCTTTCTGGAAAACTTGATGGAAAATGACCTATCTTGTTACCAGAATAACATTTAAGAGGAAATTTTCCTTCATACTTAACTTTTGCGCTCGGTACTCTTTTGACAATAAGTGCTTCAAACTCTTCCAACTCTCTTTCTTCTTCTTAAATCTGTTTGATTTCATCCTCATACTTGAATTTCTTTCTAGATGAAATCTCACCTGGATCATATCTTTGTCTATCTATTTCAGAAGTAGTAGCCTTGAATACAGATTCAACCTTAGGAAGGGAATCACCAAATTCACTCAACTCAAAAGCAGTCAACTTACCAACCAGCATACCTCTGGTTACATTTGTTATAGTTCAGAGCTCTTCAATAGCTATAGCTTTGACTTTATAAGTAGCATGCAAGGTTCTAAGCACTTTAGCAACAATCTCTGATTCATCCAACTTTCCACCAACACATTTGATACCACATACAAGTTCATTCACTCTTTGTATGAAAGTAGTAACATTCTCATCATCACCCATTCTCAACTTTTCATATTTCCCTTTCAAACTCTGCAACTTAGCAATCTTCACATTAGCATCACCTTCATAAAAAGTTTCCAAATTTTTCTAGATCTCATAAGCAGTCTTAAGATCCATAACATTAGTCATCTCAGTATCATTCAAGGCACTCAACAGTGCATCTTTAGCCCTGATATTATACTTGGCATCTCTAATCTCAACAAAAGTAGAAGGACCATTTGGTGGAATAACAGGCATATTAATTGTAATGCTCTAGTATGGTTCACCAATGCATCTTAGATGGCATTCCATTCAAGTATTCCATAAAGAATAATTTTTTCCATTAAATCTCAGACTATCCTTCTTGTATGTCACCATCCAAGATCACCTCAAGATGTTAAAATTCTTCTAAGGAACCACAAGCTCTGATATCGATTGTTGGCAACACAAGGGAAAACAACTGAGAGGAAGGGGATGAATCAGTTGTCACAAGATTTCAAACTTATTAAACTTATTAAACCTTAATCCTAGATTTGATGAACATCGATGAAAGCATGAATCAACAACACATTAGAAACACACATAACACCAAGATTTTTATGTGAAAACCCTATTAGGGGAAAAACAATAGTGGAGGTTGATCCACAAGATTATACCTTGTTAAAAGTATAAGAAGAATAAAAGGGGAATGCACATGCATTTAGATACATTTCCTAGAGCTCATTGCTCAATTACAAATTAAAACTCACAATCTTATAAAAAGATTCAGATTAAAACCATCCGGATTTGAGCTAAGAAAATAGCATGTGCTAATTCTTGATTATAGTATTGGTTAAGCACATGAAAACTTCTTCACTCTTCTTCACTCTTCTTCACACTCTACTCTTCCTTTGAATGTTTAGAAAATTATTCACACATAGGAACACTTCAATTTGAATAAAAAATCACTCTTATATATCCACAACAATAAATTACATTGCTCCAATTTGGCCACAAAGAGATAATAAAATAAATACAAATAGTCGGCCCAAAACAATAGATAATCTTCAATGTGAATTAACCAAGGTTTTTCACAACTTAGTGAGGACCCAAAACAACATATTCAAGATGAAAACACTTTAATTAATTTCTCCTCAAAGATCCACAACATGCTTCAACACCATGTCGACCAAGAACATGAAAAACATGAACACACAAAAGAAAATCTCATATCATGAGCACAATGGTCAATGTGGATGTGCCACAAAGATAGAGAACAAACTAGAAAAATCCACTAGCATCATGAATCACTAGAGAAGCATCTGTAACAGCTAAACTATAAAAAATCACATAATCTTCAATCAGAAACACTAACTGAAGTGACATAAAAACTGTCAAAATGAAAATATTTATAACTCAATCAACTCTTCATGTGGATCTCTAAAGCTCAACATGGATACTCTAGACATAATCAACAAGAAAACCTTTAGTCCACAACCTCTGAACATCAATGTACTGAACTCACTGATAGACAAAACATCACTTGACCACTTGACAACCTATAACTCTTTTATCACAATTTTCTCAATATCCTCGACATGTATAGCTTCAAATTCACTAATGCTAATAGTGTTGAAATCAATGACAACCACATATCAACAACACAACCACAACATCCAACAGTCTCCCTCTTTGTCATTGATGGCAACACATGATGTGAAAAACACCATTAATGTAACTATGAATCCTAATCCAAATACCTACAAAACACAACAAATGAATACATTAGGATATCAAATGCAAGCAAGAATAAGGATTCCTCAAGAAATTAAGAAATTAATTTGAATAGCAAAAGAGATAGAAAATGAAAGGAAGAACACAATGAAACTTGAAAGCATATCAAAATCTATTCTAAAGCCAATAAACTCCTAATTTCTTGAGGGAATTGGTGCCAATTTGATGTGAAAATTGGCCCTTTCCCAACTCCAATGATGCAAAGTTGATATGTGATGAAGAGTGATCCACTTTGTTGATGCTTGATGTATGCTCCAAGATGAAAACCTGCATAAAACCTAACTATGCTTGGATGAAATTGATGATAAATTGCTATGGATTTGAGTAGTGTAAGTTTACTCAAATTGTGGATGAATAAAATGAAGGATGAGCTCTTCATTTATAGAATGCTAAGATGGATGAATGTTCAAAATAGAGCAATGTGGGATTAATTTTCATCCAATGGCATGATGCCACTTGTCAACATGTGAATGGAGGAAGCTTGAGCACATTTTGATCAATTTGAAATTTGAATTTGATGAGATGACATGTGAGAGGGAAGGGAATATAATAAATGTCACTTGGCTCAAGGCAAAGGACATGTAATATAAAATTATTGCTTTGTTGAAAGGGACAAGTCCTTTTGGGGGGAGATTTCAAATTTGAGGAATATTCCATCTTGGATGCCTTTTTGAATGAAAATAGATGATTTATAAATCAATTAAATTGATTTTCATGTGCAAGTTGCAAAATCTAGAGGATTTGAGTGATTAAGATTAAATTAATCAGGATTTGATTAATTTAAAGGAGATTAGCTGATTTTGACTTTTTGACTTAGATTTTTGGATTAATTTAAATCAAAAAGAGAGGAATAATGATTTAGATTTAATAAAATAAATATTTTGATTTATTGAACTAAAGAGGGATGATGTTGGATAAAGATTGATCTAATTAAATAGAATGACATAGAGATTTAATTAAATAAAATGTATTATTTAATTAAAGGGGGGATTACAAAATTAATTAAATAAAATTGATTTATTTAATTAACAAAAGATGATGACTTAATTAGATAAATGATTATTTATTTAATTAAGGGATGAATAGTGATGATAAGCTAAAGAGGTGATTCAGGATGAAACAATGTTAGTTAATCGGATCAAGTGCACAATGTCAATCAGTATATTTTGCATGTCTACAGTAACTAACTCTTGACACTTGCTCTCCTCAACATGACTCTTCTCATCACAAGGCTCTTCTCCCTAGATAATCACCAACTTTTCACATTACTCCTCCTCCTTTGACATTAATTTCAAATATATATTTTTCTCCTTGAAAAATTTGAACCACATATCTAAAATTTTGAACCATCTAACTACTCCCCTTGAGTAGCAGCCACCATAACATCAATCTAAAACAACATAAGACTTTGAGAATCAAGGATTGATGCAAGACAATGCATCCTAGTTCTGATTAGGAGGGGTAATCACCCCTAAATTCTAAGATACTCAAAATTATCGTTAGGCAATGACTTTGTAAAGACATCTGCAATCAGCTCCTTAGCAAGAACATACTTCAGTTTGACTTCCTTTTCAAAAGGTGAAACTTGATAGATATATGCTTGGTATTTGAATGCAGGACTTGATTCTTAGAATTGTTAATGGCACTTGAACTATCACAAAATATAACAATAGGCTCATCATATAGAACTCTGATATCTTTCAAAATCTGCTTCATCCACAATACTTGAGTGCAGTTATTAGCAACAACAATGTATTCTACCTCTACAGTAGATAAAGAAATGGCATTTTTCTTCTTACTTAACCATGAAATCAGCTTCTTACCCAAGAAAAATGCTCTACCACTAGTACTCTTCCTGTCATCCACCTCTCTTGCCCAATCAAAATCTTTAAAGGCACTCAAATTAAGATCATCATCTTTAGCATACCATAGAACGAAGTCAACTATTCCCTTCAAATATCTGAAAATTCTCTTCATAACAATCACATGAGATTCCTTAGGACTAGATTTAAATCTAGCAAAAATACATACAACATTCATGATATCATGTCTAGTTTGAGTAAAATACAATAATCCACCAATCATTGATCTATATCTACTTTGATTTTCCTTCGGAGAATCATCATTTTTTGTCAACTTACATTTGGTCACCATATGTGTACCAACAGGCTTTGAGTCTTCCATACCAAATTTCTTCAGCAATTCATTCACATACTTGGATTGAGATATAAAAATCCCTTTATCTAACTAAGTAATTTTCAATCCCAAAAAGAATTTCATCTCTCCAATTATTGATATCTCAAATTCATTTTTCATCTCATTAGCAAACTTCATGCACAAACTGTCATCTCCTCCAAAAATGATATCATCAACAAAAACTTCCACAATCAGATCTTTATCATCATTCTTGAATTAAAAATTACTATCAGTAGTGTTAGAATTGGCTATGGATGCCAAGATCTATGGACCAAATGGAAAGCACAAGAAAAGAGAGAGAGAATATGACAAGAATAAATTGTATTCAATGTCATTGATATGATATGATTATTATTGATTACAATGAGAGAGACCCCTTGGTTATATAGCCAAGGTGAGAACATAGAAGGGCATAAGATTATGACAAGTGTCGTAATCTTATGACATGAGACAACTAGGAAAACCTATCACTCCACAAAAGGTGGATAGATAATCACATGATGTGTCCACAAAAGGTGGAAGTGATGAGGTAATGACATGTCAAGTCCACCAAAAGTGGAAAATCTCCAACAACCTCCTATGTAGTCCCTAAGTAAACTTAACTAAGGTGTAATCATGACCTAGGACAAGGTAAAAGACATTTAATTACACCAACAAGTAGTACCTTTGTTAAATCCAAGCTTTAGTAGATACTTGTCCAATCTTGCATACCATGCTCTAGGGGCTTGCTTAAGACCATACAATGCTTTCTTTAACCAACAAACCATATCTCCCTGATCAATCAATTGAAATCCATCAGGTTTCTCAACCTATACTTCTTCCAATTTTCCATTTAGAAAGGCAGACTTGACATCCATCTGATAAACCTTGTAATCTCTGCAAGTAGCATAAGCAAGAAATAGTCTCACAGCTTCAATTCTAGATATAGGGGAAAAATTCTCTTCCAAATCAATTCCTTCCATTTGAGAATATCCCTTACAAACTAGTCTTTCTTTGTTTGTAACCACTTCACCTTTGCTCATTCAATTTGTTTCTAAGGACCCATTTAGTTCCAATTACATTTTTATCCTTAGGTCTAGGAACAAGAATCCATGTATCATTTTTCTCAATTTGTTGCAGCTCTTCTTTCATTGCTTCAACTTAATGTTGATCTTTGCATGCTTCATTCACATTAGTAGGCTCAGTCTTGGAAATCAAGCAATATTCCTCTGCAATTCTTCTCCTAGTCTAGACACTTTTACTCTTATCGCAAATAATTTGATCTTCTGAATGATTCAATCTTACATACCTCAGAGTCTTCTTAATATGTTCTTGAATTTCAGGTTCTTCTGATCTCTCTTCTATTCTTTCACTAGTTTCTTCTTCCTCTTGATCTTCTTGATTCACCAGATTGATTTGCACTTGATTTGTAGTTTGAACTTGCTTTCCTTTGTTTGTACTATCATTCTGATCATCCGAATCATATCCATAGGTTCAAGATGGTTTAGCAATGTCTTCATGAACATTAGCATTTGCACTTTCAACCATTTTCTTCAATCTCTTATTGTAATAGCGGTAGGCCTTGATTTTAGTAGAATAACCCAAAAAAAATCCATAATCACTCCTAGCATAAAAAATTTCCTATATCCTCATCTCTTCTAATAGAGCATCTACTCCCAAAGATTTTGAAATATCTAAGAATAGGCTTATGACCAATCCATAGCTCAAAAGGGGTCTTACTAGTATCACCTTTGATTTGTAGCTGGTTGAGGATATACACAGCAGTACTCACAACTTCTCTCCAATAGATATGAAGGAAATTTCCTTCTAGTATCATAGTTCTAGCAACATCTTGAACTATTTTGTTCTTGATTTCCACAACTCCATTTTGTTGAGGGGTCCGTAGTGTAGATAACTATCTCTTTATTCCATGCAATTTACAAAAGGAATTAAACTCACCAAAACTAAATTCACCACCTCTATCTAATCTTAGACATTTAATCTTCAAACTAGTCTCTGTCTCAACCATAGCCTCAAAGATCTTAAACTTCTCCAAAGGTTCAGATTTCTCCCTTAGGAATTCAACCCACATCATTCTTGAATAATGATCAATAAGAAAAAATGAAATACCTATAAACTTGCAAACCTATGATTCTAGAGGGACCACACAAATCAGTATGCACAAGTTCCAACAACTCTTTTGAGCAATGATGTTTTCTTCGAAATGAAATTATAGTTTGCTTCCCCAATTGACATTCTTTGCATATGGCATTAGTAGGCTTTACAATCTTAGGTAGATCTATAAGATCTTTAGTAGAACCTATCTTGAAAATGTTATCAAAGTCAACCTGACACATTTTCCTATGCCACAACCAACTCTCATCAACTTGAGCAATCAAACAACTTTTACTAGCAGCATTCAAGTGCAAGATATTACCATTTTTTTTGTACCTAATGCAATTACATTTCTATAACATCCCAATATTCTACAATTTCCATCATTGAACTAAATATTGTAACCCTTATCAACCATTTTACCAACACTTAAAATATTATGCTTCAGACCTTCCACATACAGGACATCATCAGTATTATTCTTACCATCAAGAGAAATGCAACCTCTTCCATAGATCACACTAGCTGTATTATCACAAAATATCACAACACCACCATCATACTTTTCCAAGCTTAAAAAATTACTTTTGTTTCCAGACATGTGATGTGAACATCCACTATCAATCACCCATTCATCTTTCTCTTCAACTCAAGCAACTAGGGATTTCTCCACATTTATACAACGAGCAGAATCAGTAGATACAAAATCATTTTCCTTGATAGCAATAAACACCCATTTGTCTTCACCTTTATTAGGTTCATCATATGCCACACCTTCATCAGTAGCATAGTAGCACTTCTTTTAAAATTTAGGCTTGTTATTTCTTGGTTTAGAAGCTCTTTCCAGACACCTTGATTCAAAATGACCTATCTTGTTAAAAGAAAAACATTCAAGAGGAAATTTTCCTTCATACTTACCTTTTCCTCTAAGTATTCTTTTGACAATAAGTGCTTCCAACTCTTCCAACTCTCTTTCTTCTTCTTCAATCTGTCTAATTTCATCCTTATACTTGAATGTCTTTCTAGATGAACTCTCACCCATATCATATCTTTGTCTATCTCTTCTAGAAGTAGTTTCCTTGAATGCAGATTCAACCTTAGGAAGGGCATCACCAAATTCACTCAACTCAAAAGTAATCAACTTACCAACCAACATATCTCTGGTTACACTTGTTACAGTTCAGAGCTCTTCAATAGCTGCAACTTTGACTTTATAAGCATTAGGAAAGGTTCTAAGCACTTTAGCAACAATGTTTGATTCATCCAACTTTCCACCAACACATCTAATACCACATACAAGTTCATTCACTCTTTGCATGAAAGTAGTAACATTTTCATCATCACCCATTCTCAACATTTCATATTTCCCTTTCAGACTCTGCAGCTTAGCAATCTTTACATTAGCATCACCTTCATACAAAGTTTCCAATGTTTTCCAGTTCTCATAATCAGTCTTCAAATCCATAACATTAGTCATTCCCAATATCAATCAAGGCACTCAACAATGCTTCTTTAGCAATGATATTGTACTCAGCATCTCTAATCTTAGCAAAAATAGTAGGACCATTCAGTGGAATAACATACATATTACTTGTAATTCTCTAGTAGGGTTCACCAATGCATCTCAGATGGCATTCTGCTTGAGTATTCCATAAAGAATAATTTGTTCCATCAAATCTTGGACTATCCTTCTTGTATGTCGCCATCCTAGATCACCTCAAGGTGTTAAAATTCTTCCAAGGAACCACAAGCTCTAATACCAATTATTGGAAACACTAGGGAAAACAATTGAGAGGGGGGGTGAATCAGTTGTCACAATATTTCAAACTTATTAAACTTATTAAACCTTAATCTCAAATCTAATGAACACCAATGAAATCATGAATCAACAACACATCAAAAACACACATAACACCAATATTTTTACGTGGAAACCCTATTAGGGGAAAAACCATGGTGGAGGTCAATACACAAGATTATACCATGTTAAAAGTATAAGAAGAATCAATGGGGAATGCACATGCATTCATGCACACTACCTAGAGCTCTCTACTCAATTAAAAATGAAGACTCACTATCTTACAAAAAGATTTGGATTAAAACCATCTAGATTTGAAATTAGAAAATAGCATATGCTAATGCCTGATTACAGTTCTGATTAAGCACATGAACACTTCTTCACTCTTCTTCACTCTTCTTCATACTCTGCTCTACCTTCGAATGATTAAAAAAAAATTCACACATTCTTGCACATAAGAACAATTCAATTCAAATAACCAATTGCTCTTATATATCCTTAGCAAGAAATTACATCGCTCCAAGTTGGCCACAAAGAGATAATAAAATAAATACAAACAGTCGGCCCAAAACAATAGATAATCTTCAATGTGAATACCCCAAGGTCATACACAACTTATTGAGGACCCAAAAAAATATCTTCAACATGAAAACACTTTAATTAATTTCTCCTTGAAGATCCACAACATGCTTCAATACCATGTTGGCCAAGAACATGAAAAACATGAACACTCAAAAGAAAATCTCAAATCACAAGCACAACGATCAATGCAGATGTGCCACAAAGATAGAGAACAAACTAGAAACATCCACCAACATCATGAATCACTAGAGAAGCATCCATATCAACTGAACTAAAAGAAATCACATAATCTTCAATTAGGAACACTAACTGAAGTGACAAAAAATGGTTAGAATGAAAATCTTCATAACTCGATCAACTCTTCATGTAGATCTCTAAAACTCAACATAGATAATCTAGAAATACTCAACAAGAAACCCTTTAGTCCACAATATCTGAACATTAATGTATGGAAATCACTGAAAAATAGAATGTCACTTCACCACTTGACAACCTACAACTCTTCTATTAAAATTTTCTCAATATCCTCGACATATACAGCTTCAAATGCACTAATGCTAATAGTGTTGACATAAATGAAAACCACATATCAGCAACACAACCACAACATCCAACACATAAAATGTATATATATGTATATATGTACGTGTCTATGGTAAACTCATACATATGAGTGAATACATACATGAGTATATGTAGGTAGATGTACCTATGCATGCTCGTGGATGGATTACCCATATGCATAGGAATACCAATTAGACTAAGGTGACATATATATGTATATATACATTCTACGTATATTATAAATCGATCAATGGAATTATGCATTTGAATGTTTTGATAAAGATATTGAAATAATCTTATGTATATGTATATATGGTATATATATTAATATATATGCATGAATTAATATAATAAAATATATATTAAAATATATATGTATATATAATTGTTTATATATACATATGTATAATATTATTCTCTATATTTATATATATTATAAATATGTTTATTTATTAAATGTATTTGATTAAATCATATGTATATATATATCATATATATATTATATATATAAATAAAAGTTTTTTGTTAATCTTAAAGTGCATAGTATAGCACTGATTTTAAATGAAACACTAGAAAAGAATAGAGCACATATATAGCATAAATTGTGCAATCTTTAATAGAATACCAACCAACACATTAAGAAGGTAAGACCAAGTCAAAACCAACAAGGGAAGCATGTATGAGATATAAATTATTGTGTAAGCATTTGAAGGGAAGTTTAAACTATGTTAAATTCCTTTAGAAGCAGTCAAAGCCCATGCTATTATAATGGGTCCCAACACTTGAAGGTAACACCATATAAAAAAGAGTTTGGGATTCTTAAGAAGTATTCAAATTCGTATAAACCTACAAATGGAATAGAGACTTAGTCAAGTGTAAACTTGATAACATTTTCAAATGAATTCAAATTAGGAATTTTTTTTTAAAGCTTTCTGTCCCATATATAAAGTCAACCCAGCCATTTAAATAGTGAGGACTTTGATGTGTTGTAAACTTTTGAGTGAGTCATTGCATGAGGATGAAAGGTGGAAGAAATACTTACTTGTTTGTAGCCTTTGGTTGCTCACAAATTAGTATAAATAGAGGTGCTCATTCTACCAAATGCATCACTTGTGAATATGATTTCTTAGTGTTATTCTATTGTAAAATAGTGCAAAGTGAGTTGAGAGGTTGTGAGGTTGAGAGTTGTATTGCATTTTTATATTGGTTTTGTTGAGGGTATAAGAGTGAAGTTGGTAGAGGAATTTGGGTAGTTCGTACTAGTGGAAGTTGCAAGTGAACTTGAGGAGAAGATTATTCAGTTGGAAGCTTTAAACATACACGCTAATTTCTCCCTCTTTTTTAATATGTTGGAAAGATTGCATTTTACTTGTGTGAGATGCTTGGATGTGCTTGCATATCACTTGGTTGTTCCTTATTTTGTGAAACCTTACTTTTGATAATTACTCATATAGATATGTATACAATTTAATTGTATCATTCTATGAATATAAATAATATTTTTACTATATGTAGAATGTTGGTACTATACAAAGTATAGATATAATCTAGGTGTGTAGCATAAGGTAGAGTTTTTTTTTGATATACTTGTTGCAATTTCAGTTTAATGTGAGTCAAAGGGAAGGTTAATTCCTAGGGTTAGGAAAATCCATGGGAAAGGGAATAACCTAGAATAGAATATAATAATAATGGTCAAAATACTAATCGATTAATTGTAACTTGGTGAATATAGATGACCTTCACTCAAAGTACTAGGTGTTGAATCTTTGGGAAAATTAATTTAGGTAGTCATTGTCTGCACTATCAATTCGCTATGATCCAAATACATACAAGGTTGAGAATATCATAGAATTAGAGGATGAATTTATGGTAAGCTCTAGACATGTAGGACACATCACTGTGCTAAGGAAAGGCTATTTGAAAGATGATATTACCAAACCAATCTCTTCATCGAAGGGAGGGTCATCTTACCAAGTTTGGTAGATGTGTAGGGGACCACAGTTAGTCCATGGTTGGAGGAAAAGAGTTTGAGTGACACTTCTCCTCATGTAGTTGGTGGACATAATTTGGGAGAAGGAAATTCTAGACCATTTGTATTTCTAGTTCATGTGAGCTTGTTTAAACTATATATGTATCATGTGTCCATCTTTATAGAAATAGTAATGTGAAACGTTATCTTGAATATATATGTAAAGTTAAATCATACTTATATTATCAGAATGGTTATTTGATTATGCAATGGAAAATTATGGATAAAGTTATATTTCAAATGATGCATTTATTATTGAATAGAATTTTTTTTATTGCTCTACATTATATACACAGATAATTACATATGGGTAAAACTTAGTAGATTTACTAGGGAGAACAATGGGCATGTTACAGGGTTGATCGAGTGTACCATTTAGTGGATAATAGATGCTCAAATTGCATGATGGATGAAATCTAGTGAGTTTTCAAAGTATAAAAAAATTCACCATATTGGGGTCTTAAGCCCCTTTAAGAGACATGTAAACAAGGATTTAAGATGTCCAAAAATTCACATTTACATTAATTGAGCTAGATTATGGAAACAATGAAATATTAGATATACAAAAAGTATAGTAATAGAATTATGAAATCACTAACATAATATAAATGTTGAAATGGTCAAAAACCTAGAAACAAGTATTAGAATCTCACTTGTATGGATTCTAGGGTGGTACTCTAACATCTAGTCCATACACTAACATCCATTTTGTGTGTTGTGATAAAATTAGCTATAAAATTCTTGTCCTAATATGGATTTAAAGAATGAATATAAATAAGGGTACAAAAAAACACAAGACAAGATACTAGACATACTAGAAGTGAACAAAAAGCTCAAAATCACTTTCGTCTAATTATTTTAAATGAAATTAAAGAAAATATAATGATAGGAGAAGAAAGTCAAACCCTTCATGAATTTGTTAGTCTGCAAACACTTGTGTTGGTTTTGGAAAGGGGAGAAAGTGGGTGGCTACTTAGCATCTTGACTTTAGTTCAAGACCCTATTTTGGTCATTTTATCTCCACATGTAACCAATGAAATTAGGAAAAATTAGAGAGTGTCTGCACTTAGCCTATGTGTGTCTAGGAATTAGAATAAGAATAAGAAAGAAAATAATTCTATAATAATTATCCCTTGGTCTATGAAGAGAAATGATGTGATAGATCCATAATGTAAAAGGAAACAAACAACCACAAAGGAAAATATGTCAAAACATAGAAATATAGTCTTAATAATAACAATATAGGATACTCACAAGGTCTAGGAAGCATGGTAGAATACTAGAATACTACAATGTGTTGTAGAATACTACAACATATCGTAGGTTTCCCTTATAGAGATCAACATGCATGAAAAAATAAGGATAAAATATCTTAGAAGGGGAGGGAAGCCTAATAGTCATTCAAAATACAAAGTTGACAATTAGAATTTTAAAAAGTGGGTGAATAATAGTTACAAAATTATTTTTGGAAACTAAAAAGGACACTAATAGGCCATACAACTATATAATCAAAGGGTGAAAGCACACTACATGAATATCCACATGTTGCACTAGTGTCCAAGTAGAGCGAACTTAGAGACTTCATAGAATGGGAAAAAAATATAATAATAACATAAGGAAACACATTGCAACCTATAAAATAGGGTTAAAAACACAAGAACACAACATAACACTAACACTAGAAGTAGGAAAAATGATAAGGTTTGACTAAAATGATACTAGAACATGTTGAGAGTTGGACACTAAAGTGAGCCCAAAACATAATTTTTGAACACCCAAAACATTGAGAGGGGGGTGAATCAATATTCCATTAAACCATTTACATAATATCCATCCAAGAAATGACAAAACTCTAACAGTAACAAGTGAAAGCATGGAATCAAAACAAGATAAAAAAAATACATGAACACCAATATTTTTTTGTGGAAAACCCAAAATAGGAAAAACCATGATGAGGATTAACTCACAATATAATATATCTGGATATAGAATATTACAATGTCTCGCTACTAGGACACACTATCCTTGAAGGCTCACAGCCTGAAATGATTTACAAAATAGAGTATGGCTCACTACCAAGAGATGAACTAAGATAGAATTCACCTTCCTTTTGTTGGAGTTCAGTTTTAATGAAGCACATTATATAAAACACTTTTTTGTACCCAACAATTTTGTATGCTCATATGTACAATTTCACACATTTTCACTCTCTGACTTTTATCCTTTCTTTATCTCATATCTTTGTTCGCTTTCTTGCCTTGTTCACCTTCTTTTCTTCACAAAATTTTTTCACATATATCATATGCATTCACATTCACTAATTAGGTCAGCCTAGTTAGAGAAGCCCCATTTCAAATCAAAACCAATTCTATTAGCATTATCCTCAAAATAATATTCTCCCCAACACAAGTATGTAATATATAATATTAGTCAGCATGGAACTAAGATAGATCCATTTATCATTTGTAGCACACATTTTATCTTCTTAACACAAGTTCATAATTAGCTCAGCCAGAGTTAGACCTAAAACATCAAAACTCCAAAAGAATATGCAATTCATCAAACGTGTAACACAAAAACTTGTTAACACATTGAATTCTCCTTTAGACGACACTAAATAAATTATCTTCAACTCCACAAGACAAAGTAATAAATCATGAGAAAATGTGGAATCTACCACATCAATGCACTGTACAGGAACTTACTATAGTCTTTAGAACAAAACACTGTCATTTATATCTCTTGTATGCATTCACATATCATCACATAACTTCTTTGTAAGATGCATCTCATAGTCACAAATCTATGTAAAAATGAATGTAGTGATATCTTTCTTTGAGGTGGAATCTAGACCAAAAAATTGGCATACTGAACTAGTATATAAGGAGAACACTATTTTCCAAATTGCTGATAAAAATATATTTCCAACCGTACAACCAAGAAAACTAAAATCTTGTTAGTGGATGCAAATGATGGTTAGATAGAACATAATATTAGCTTCTGATTGAATCTTACAAAATAAGATAATCCAGACCAAAATACCAGATCAATAGAATTCCATTACCAAAGTAACTAGTGAACTATATAAGTAATGTACATCAATGGAAATATTCCAATTAGCAACAATCTCCCCCTTTTTCGTTGATGGCAACACATGATGTGAAAACCATAAAAAAAAATCTTCTCAACTTTTCATTTCTCCCCCCCAAAAAATTTTCACAAATTTTTCACATGGTACCTTCTCTCCCCCTTTGACATCAATGGAAAAGGATAAAAATATATTCAATGCTTTAACAATTTCATTTACATACCTAAATACTCCCATTGAGGAGTACATCCAAAACAACATATGCGAGTAATCATTTGAAGGTGGTTGTCCCTTGAAGTTTGCTAAGAGTACTTGTCTAAGAGGATTAACCTTCATCCCAGAGCTTCTTTTCTTTTGAAAAGGCTCTACATAGATAATTAAGATCAACTAGGATGTCTTTTCACTCAACCAAAGTCTCGGGAGTAATGTTTGAGTTCATAATCCTGTTAGCCAGAGAGAGAATAGTAGACGAGTGCACCTAATATTTATTAAGTATCTAAGTTTTCCATATTATTCAATCATATCTCCTTTCTCCTTATGTGATGCAAGATATTCATCATGCAAATTTTTAAAACCGTACCAATTTTGATCATCCAGATCAAGAGTTGGATTAAAGGTGCTAGAAGCAATAAGTGGATACTAGAAATGTTATATCATTCTTATATTTTGTGACTAGTTCTCTTGGTATTCTCCATCTTTTATTCATTCTTCTCTTGAATTTTTCAAAGAATGCAGCAAGGGCATCACCTTGTGCATCCAAATCTCCAATATTTCTCATTAATTCTCTGATCTGATGAGCAAATAGTTTGGTATTTATCCAAAAAAATTCTCCTAATACCAGAAACTTCTTTCATAAAGTAGAAGGTTAGAAACAATATCAATGTTCCATATCTAAATGTACATTTCTTCTTAATATCATTCAAATTTTTTGACAGTTGTTGTTGGAGCAACTCACAAAGATCATATTATGTCCTTTTCTCAACCATTTCTAATGCTAAGTCAATTGCGGAGTTAGAGACATCATCATCACCAAAAATCAAGTGTGAAACAACCAAACTTGCATGCAGGATTGCCAAATTAGTAATTCTAGTACCTTTATTCTTTATTAATCCCTTTCCTTTGTCAAGATTATATTCAAGAG
The DNA here is from genome assembly GCA_007258455.2 of Sequoia sempervirens. Taxonomy (NCBI): domain Eukaryota; kingdom Viridiplantae; phylum Streptophyta; class Pinopsida; order Cupressales; family Cupressaceae; genus Sequoia; species Sequoia sempervirens. The sequence continues at coordinate 86,785,970 of VDFB02000015.1, read as the reverse complement.
TAGGTCTGGTGGATAATAAACTAGTAACCTCTCTAATTTCTTCTTTGGATATCATATATGGATTTTCAAGCCACACAAACTGATCGTGAAATCTACTAAGTGCCAATCTAATACATCTCTTTTCATTTCTGAAGTCTGAAAATCAATCCCACACATCCAAATTCATCTCTGTAAGCACATTGTATTCTGGTTTCAAGGTAAATTCTTCTCCACTTCATTCTTCAAGCCATAATATGTGTGATTTTCCATAGGTAGGCTCTTTCAATTTTCTATGAATATATATCGCAAATTTCTTCAATTGATATAATACCAAGGGGAACTTCAGAAAATACACCCAAGGGGTCGAGTTTTGGGGTTTTAACATGACACTTTTTAAACTATGGTTTTAGTCTCACTAAATTGTCTATGAATCAAGGTATCTCCATCACATTCAACAAAATTCAATGAATAATTTAGAGGGAATAATGTATAGCAGCAACAACTTATCTCTTATCTTCACACCAAAGCCAAGCACTAAAATTTTGTAGTATAAAATGTTTTGGTCTTCTTCAGGATTTCTCTACACACTTCTTCTCTTCTAAAAATTCCTTTCATTGAATGAATTTTCTTTAACATAAATTTATGTATTTGATCCCAAATGCTTCAATAATAAATGATTCATATCACAAGTAGATGTCCTCAGAATTAGTGTATACTTCCTTCTTTTCAAGCTCTACAAAGTTCATTCTTTACACATGTGCACTTAAAATTCCTTTCGCATGAATTTTGAATTCATTACCTTCAATAAATGCATTTATGTCATGACATGGCATCATATATCGAAAAAGGGGATATTAATTTTTTTGATTATTGCCCCCCCTTAGCCACTTCCTAGATTTAATTTTTAACAGGATTGTTTGCATTGGAGGGTGGCACAAAATAAATTGATACTTCTGATTCTCCTTCCTTTCTCTAGATCCTTTTCATTTCCTTCTTAACTTCTATCAGATCAATCTTAGTGATTGGTTCTTATCTTTTTACCAGATAGCCTCTTCTTTTGGGTTTGCTACAAATATAACAAACAACATTCTTCCATCCAAATAGTCCTTTATTCAATCTATATTTATACTGATTAGCCTTGTTTCCAAATAAATTATATGATAATAGTTTCCTTTGAATGGATAAATCATCTTGTTCAACATCTAACTTCTACATTCTATAGATTTATGTCCAATTCTTCTGCATTTAAAACATTGATCGGTGAATGATAAAACATTTTGATTCATTCCATCATTCTGTTTTAAATTCTATTTCTATAATATTTTTCCCTATGTCCAAACCTATTTTAGGAATAAAATACACCATTAAAAGATAAGTACCTTTGAGCATTAAGTTTTCTATTAAGTGTAAACAATGATTTTGGCACCCTCACGCTCTCTAACTCTTCTAGGGTTTTTCGCCCAAAAGGAGAGAGATGGGCCAAAATGCTAATGTCTACACTCAAGATTAAATGCCATGAGGGATGAAATATGTTCAAATGTAATTCCCTAAGTGCAATAAGTTGTAAAATAAAGATGATTATTAATGTAAAACCTAAGAAATACAAAGTGCTAGAAAACACTGTGTGATATGTAGAAATGCCTAAAAATGCAAGTAAATGATGAAATAACATAATAGAATTAGAGAGGTGCACCTGGAGGTTAAAAAAGGATGGAATGAAGGTCTAGAATCTTGATGAAACTATTGTAGAAGTCAAATAGGACATTACGCCAGGCTGGTCAACTTAGTCCCAGTTTTGGGAAAACTACTCAAAAATCCATTTAAGCTAAATAGGTATCCAAATCTAAAAAAACCTCCAAAAAATAGGTTTATTGGGACTACTTTTACACTATTGGAAAATTATTCCACTTCTGAAATTCTAAAAATTTGAAAGTGGAAACGAAAGCCCTCAATCTACACTTTGGTTCTTGCCGGGTGTTCGCTTCTAAAAATCTAATTTTCTGGCCTGAAAGTGACTTTTTGTTAATATTTTGGATTGGTCAACAAGGATATGTCTTCAAAAAGTCTTTAACCTAATATTCAACTATCTTCAAACCCTCAAAGTTCCTAAATCTATAAACACACAATGAAAGAGAAAGAAATGGTGAATGTTAGGGCATGGGGGTTTGCCTTGGTCAAACCCCTTTTTGGGTAATTAAACCAAAATGGAGAAATGATATAATTAATCATGAAACAATAGATTTAATACCTTTCAATGATGATTGATCTTGATTTTCTATAGCAATAGTTGAAGAATCTACCCTTGAATGTCTTAGGAAGCTATCTTGAGGACTTAGAATTTAAAAACCCTAGCTTGCTTAAGAAGAATGATGAGTGATTGAGAAGATTGAATATTGATGGAATGAATGAAATTAGTGAAATAAGAGGGGAAATTTTTTTATTTATACACAATTACGCATTAATCCCTAAAAATACCTCATCATAGGCTGACCTTAGGTCTTAGGGAGTAAAAACCCAAAAGAAATTTAAATTAGTTTTGATTTTTGTGCCACATGGGACTAAGTCACCCAAGGTGGCGACTTAGTCCACTTGGGAAATTTTGATTGGGTTTCGAGAATTGAGATATATTAAATTTTATTTATCGAGTTCTTCAACAAGACAATTAATTAAGGCTTGTAAGTGCATAAAGGGGCCATTTAAAGCATAAGAAAGGTGTAAATATCGATGAAAAGCTGAGGAAAGTGTGAAATTTTGTTACAAGACTTTACAACACTTTGAAATAGGTCTTGGTAAGGTTATTTAGGTGAATTATAACATTATGGTCCTAGAAAAGTGTGAAGATGTGTTACAACACCTTACAATACTCTTGCAAGACATCAATAAATGCATTTTATTCAATTTGCAAGGACCCAAGACCTAGTGTGGATGCATAAAATGCCTCACAACACCAAATCAAGGCCTCATTAAGTCCAATTTGTCATCAAATATTCCAAATCAAGCAAAGTATACACTTTTTAGCAACACACTAAGATTCCTTTCGGTATTGCTTCTTTGATTCTTGAATTGTCTACCATTGCTTTAAGTCTTCCTTTGATTGTCAACTTTGTCAGGGGATTGATTTTCTTTTTTTAACTTTGTCCTTCTTCAAATCCCAAACCAATTTTTTCCTTAGAGGGTTTCTTCCCTGCAATTAGTTCATCTGGCATTGTAGAAATTGTCATGAATTTATCCTCATGTCTTCTTACTTTTGCCAGATCTAATTTCAGAATTACATCTTCTTGTTCAAGCTTTGCACATTCATCCATCTTCCTTTGAATTTCAGATTTCTGATAGTCTTCAATTCTTCTCTTTTCTTCCACTTGTTCTTTTAGTCTGATTATGTGATCCTCATTTTCCTTCTTCAATTGATCACTAACTTCTCTATATCTTTCCTTTAGTTTCTTAATGAAATTATTTGCTTCCTTTAGGCTATCCTTCAAATCCTTATTTTCTTCTTTTGTTCTATAAATATCTTCAAGAGAAATTTCAAGTTCACCATTATCTAAGACACACTCTTCTTTAATGTGTTCAATAGGAATCTCTTTTAAAGGAATAATTTTTTTTTTCTTCCATGTATTCAAATTTTAGGACCATCCTCAAGCTGTTAGACTTCTTAAAATGAACCAATCTCTGATACCAATTATTGAACACCCAAAATACTGAGAGGGGGTGAATTAGTATTCCATTAAACCATTTACATAATAACCATCCAAGCAATATAAAAACTATAACAGTAATAAAAAGTTAAAGCATAGAATCAAAACAAGATGACAACACACATGAACACCAATATTTTTATGTTGAAAACCCAAAATGGTAAAAACCATAGTGAGGATTAACTCACAATATAATTATCTGGATATAGAATATTACAATGGCTCACTTCCAAGACACACTATCCTTGAAGGCTCACAACCTAAAATAATTTACAAAACAAAGTATGGCTCATGACTAAGAAATGAACTAAGATATAATGCACCTTCCTTGCGCTGGAGTTCAATTCTAATGAAGCACGATATATAAAACACTTTTCTTTACCCAAAAATTCTATCTCCTCACATGTAAAATTTCACACATTCACACTCTCTGACATTTATCCTTTCTTTATCTCATATCTTCGTTCACTTTCTTTCCTTGCTTGCCTTCTTTTCTTCATAAAATTGTTTCAGATATATATCATATACATTCACATTCACTAATTATGTTAGCCTAATTAGATAATCCCCATTTCAAATCAAAACCAAGTCTATCGACATTATCCTCAAAATAATATTCTTCTTCCCAACACAAGTATGTAATATATAGTATTAGTCTGCATGGGCCTAAGATAGATCCATTTATCATTCACAACACACATTCTATCTCCTTAACAAAAATTAATAATTAGGTTGGCCAGAATTAGACCTAAAACATCAAAAATCCAAATGAATATGCAGTTCATCAAACATGTAACACAAAAACTTGATAACACATAAAATTCTCCTTTAGACAACACCAAATAACTTATCTTCAATTCGGCAAGAAAATGTAATCAATCATGAGAAAATGTTGAATATTCCACATCAATGCACTGATGAGCCTAGTTTATGGTCTAATTTTGGGTAGAATTTATGATTTTTTTGTTGAAGATATCACAGACCTTGATGTTAAGTGTTGATATTTTTTATGATATTTCCTCAGAACTATAGACATTGGGCTTAAGCTTATTTTTGTAAATCTGTAATGACATTGGCATGTTATATGGACTATCTATATTAATTATGCATGTGGTTAATGAATTTTCTATAAGGTAGTTATAGATATGCAATTATTGTGTGTGCTAACCTTTCCATGCAGATATAATTTGAAGATACTAAATTGAGAAAGACACCACTAGCTAGGTATGCACCATAATGTCCAGCAAGGGAATCATTCAAAGGTCAAAGGAGGTCGATGATAGGATATTACCCATGCAAATCGAATGTAACCACCTTCTAGTGGACTTTAATGCTGTTGATCAATATTGGTGTTACTATTGTGCTAAATCTGCGGACATGTCTGACTAGATTCCATGCGCGTGTAACTGCCTCTCCATTTTCTCTACTTTCCCTAAATTGATGTCCTCCCAGTTTGTGGAGTTGAAAACCTTGCTTAGTTGGTAGTATAAATAAGGATCAGATTCTCCTTTTCAAAAAGCTTTCATGATCTAATATTTTACTTGCATTCTTAGCTTTCAGTGATACAGTTGCAATGCTCTATTGTACTCATGTTTCCTAATGAATAAAATGAAGTTCTAAGTTCGAGCATCTAAGTTTTCATTAGTAGTAGAGGATACTCATCCAAGGGGGCCCACTTGGTGAGAAATCTTTCCTTTAGCTTAGTTTAGTAGAGTTATTACTTTCTATTCAATAATTAGTTATGAATCTAACATTGACTATTCCTACAGACACTAGAATTCCATTTTATGACTATTCCTACAGCCAAAGCAGACATAGTAGTTTTCTATTTTTTGTTCATATTTTCATTTATGTCATGCATTTCAAGCTTAGTATGGTTGTTGGTTGATGTTCAACATTTTTATTATTCCTTTCCAATCAATTTACTTTCAACATTGTGTCTTTCTTAGCTGTAGAATGAAAATTGCTACTTTGAGTTGCTAGTGCACATACTGTGTTGACCCATTTCAAGTTCATGTACCTGGGTTGACAAGTTAAATGCATCTTCATGATGATTGAAATAGCTATTCAAGTTAGATTTCCAATCTATGAATCATGACTGTAAAGGCTTAGTTTTTGAATCATTGTGGGAGGCCAAAATTTTTGGCGTCATTTCTAGGGATGGTTTCAAAATAGGGAGTTATTTGGAGTCACTGGTAGTTTTCCTTGCTATAGTATTCTTGGAAGTCTTAGTATACCCTCATTTAGGAATTAATGACCCCCCTTATTCTTTATCAATTATTTGTGTGAGCTAGTTGATAGTAAGTTGATACTGCATGCATAAAGGAAGGAGAAGGGATGCTTATGGGAGATTCCTTCCTAACAATCCTAATTCATTTCAGCTAGTTGAATATAAGAACCTACCAAGAGAAGATGAAGAAGAAGATCCACACCCCTTTGTTGATTCATTTCTTGATCTAACTAGCTCTGAAGTTTCCTCTAAAGACCAAAATCAGCTTGAGAATCCCTTTGCTTTGGAACTACATCAAGCAGGAATGGGTGATGCAAATAGAAATAGACCTAACCAACTAGATTTTCCTTTCCCCATTGCCCATCAGAATGAGGTTGACAACATAAAAAATATCCATACTTCAGCACTCCCCAAGTTTTATGGACTTATCACAGAAGATCCTTATACCTTCTTGTTTGAGTTTGGCATACTCTGCAGGAGTTATGACTATACCACTGATGCCCATAGGCTTAAGCTATTTCCTACCACTCTAAAAGAAGTTGCATTAAGATGGTTCATGAGCCCAAGCAAAGATACTGTGGAAACTTGGAAGGACATGGAGACAAAATTCCTTGAGAAATACAAGGAGTATTGCAGGGGAAATGATATGAGAGGAGGTGACATTTTTAGGATGTAGAAAAAGGAAGATGAGGGCCTAGAGGATTATGTTGCAAGGTTTTTGTTTTTCCTACAAAAACATCCACACCATACACTTAATGAAAACTCACAAAATTTGTTTTTCTTGAGAGGAATCAATGACAGTTGCACTGATGCCTTGGACCTGATGGGAGGGTGAGATATCTCCCAAGTTCCCTGGGAGGATATCAATAAAATATGCAAGAACTACTCTAGGGTAGTCTCAAAGAAAGGGAGAGCTTACCAATATTCCATGGGTAAGTCATCTACTGATGGAGTTTCAAGAATGGATATTACTCATTTGCTGGAAAAATTTAAGCAAGACATTATAAAAAATCTAGCTACTCGGCAGGATACGCTTCAGGAAAAAAAGAAGCAAGAGGAGGTAGAGGCAATGTTGGTAGAGTATTGCCCCCATTGCAGACAAAAGAAGGACTATAGATGCAAGATGGTAGCTAATATTGAAGGAAATCATATTGCACCTGAGTTCAAGCTAATTCAGATTGAAGAATATTGAGTCTACTATGTTGCACAAAGGAGGCCTTGGGCTCCAAGAAAAGGTATGCCACTAGATCCACTCTCTTATGTTGGGCCATATTTCAATTCCTATTCATCTAGTAACTAATGGAAGCCCTAATATACATCTAGCTGTGGAGGATATCCACCATAGCCTTGGGGTAGCCCTCCAAATGCTTGGCCCAATCATCAAATATCTCCACCCTAGTGGCAACAACCTCAGGGGAATTGGAAGTGATTTCAAGGGAATTGGAAGCCACCTCCAAGAAATCGACAACAAACAAATCATTGGAGGGGAGGACAACAATGGCCTGCCCAAACAACTAGTTACATGCAGCCACCTTCTCAACCCTAGCAACCTACTATAATGCCTCCACCTACTAATTCAAGCTCAAATCCATCTAAACCTACCCAGCTACCAACTCAACCCACACCAATTCCAAATAACAAACCACAACAACAACTTGTATACTCTACTAATTCAAATCAATTTCTTGTGTAGACACCAAAATTTGGTCTAAGCCTGTGACTTCAATATTTGTCATAATTCGTATTCTTCTATTGATTAAATAATGAAAATTATTTAATTATTCTCTATAGTCTTCATTTCTTCTATTAATTACATAATCTTAATTATTTAATTAATTCACACTTTTCTTTATTCTATCTGATTAATTAAATAAACGCTTTTTATTTAATTATGTTACTAATTAACCTTATTCCTCTTGTCAAATTAAATAAATTATTATTTAATTTAATATTTATCATACTTTAACTATAATTAAATAAGTTCTTTATTTATTTAATTATTCATTTAAAATCCCTTCATCACTTAATTAAATAAATCTTATTTATTTAATTATTCTTCAAATATCGAGTCTTGAATTAAATGAATTATTTAATTCATGAATTCTATTTTAATGCATTCCTCTATATTTAGATAATTGTGCGAGTTATCTAAGTATTCACTTTTCCTCGACTCAAAGATCTATTTTAATCGCTCAGTTAACTCAGGATTTAATGTCTGAGTGGCATTCTCGAGTAATCTCTTCGTCAAATCATTCAATCATCCAGTTCTAACTCATTTGCATGTACATGCAGATTAATTAAATATTCTTATTTAATTAATTAAACCTTGTGCATGCATTCGAACAAGAGTGGCTTTAATCTATCTTTATCTTTGTCATGCAAAGATATTTCTTCTATTTTTGAATACCACACTGGAAGATTAAATCATTTATTTAATCTTTAATTCTATTTCTAGTTTGTATCACTCATGTCACTACTGACAGTTATCAGAATGCATGTCTAATCAGTCAATCTCAACCGTCCGTTGATCTTTCAATCCTGGCCTGTCGTTCGAATGATCAATTTTCTATAAATTTATCTGGTCTTCATCATTCCAATCTCTCTCGAAATCAAAATCTCTTTTCTAATCTTGCGAGCACTTGTCTTGAATCTTTGATGTTTTGCTAAATCACTATCTTAGGCTATACTTGCACGAACTTACAAGAAATATAAGGGAAATTATACTACTACAAGCGAAACGGAGAAGGGCAATCAAGATGAATCATGGAAATAGGTACAAATTTGGTGAGACTGTTTTAGTTTGCTTACATTTTTTACTTTCCTTTGTTCTTAGTGGATGACCTTGCACACCTTGATCTATGTTATATCATGGTGTTTATCTCCATTTGTATTAGTCCCGCCCAATGATGATAAAGTGCAATACCTTTTGTGATACAACGAAACATCGAAGATTGCTAATACTAACATCTATCCCATCTCTTTCAAATATTTCTCAATTTTTCCTTCCGCATTAACAGTTCTTCTTTCTTGCATTATGATGGAGTCCTGTGACACAAAACTCTGATTTTCAGCATGTGGCCTTTTGGAGTTAACAAGTTTTTGTAGGACGATTGATGAAGACGATATTCAAAACTACTAACGAGTTTTTCTGTAGGATGCTTGTCGAAGACCCTAGTTAATTTTTGAAACAGATTGTTTGATAGCATAGAAAATCTTTCGTTTGGTTTAAAATTAACAAGTGTCTACTATGTTTGGTGCAAAAGCACAAGTTTGGTTACCCTCACGACTTGGAACATCAAAGTATCCTCTCCCCTTGCGCATCCATGCGATCCTGGGTGTAAGAGAAATGGTTACCAACTCTAGAACTTGGGCTTGTTCTAGTGGGAAAAATTACTCACCCAAAGATGACTTAGACCGGTAGCACCTTGAACTCGAGGGACTTCTAGCCGGTATATAAAAGTGGTTTCTTGGGGAAACCCCAAGAATCACGAGTGTGGTTCTGACGAGATGGATCCAAAAGGGTACTCTCGCCATATGGATCATGCCCCATGAATGGAGTGCTCGTACTAAATACCTTTTATTTTAGAGACCAACCTATTTGTGGCCATTGCTTGGTATAGTGCGGGGTATAGTATCATGCCCAAAGACACTCACTACTGATCCCCTTGAGTAGAGATAGCAGTTCTTGGGAGGTCATTTCCCAAAGAATTCAAAATTGGTGTGCTCGAAAGACGTTAATGAGCTGTGGAGGGGAGCCAATTCCACCAAATTTCTAAGCTATCCGCTCTCGAGAAGGAAAGGTGTTTATCACCAATCCGGGGTATTTCGGTGGGCTATACCAAGTATACAAACCCTAGGCCTTTGGCCTATTAAGATGTGCTTGTCTATTATCAACTTAAACGTTCTTTGAGTCCAAAATCGAAACTAAAAACACTTTGTCTTATGATTGTCTTTTTTTGCTAGAATTTGATCACTGAAAATACACAGAGAGTCGCAACTGTTCACCAGAAAGTCGCAATTGGTTTCTAGAGTTGCATCTATTTAATTTAGAGTTGCATCTGTCATTTTAAAATGCATCTGTTAGGTAAAGAGTCACATCTGTCATTTTCGGTCGCATCTGTTAGGTAAAGAGTCGCATCTGTTAAATGTAAAGTCGCATCTTCCAGATTACCTCAGTCACTTTGGGAAAACTGCATATGCTACATTCAAAGTCACAATTTTCATTTAGAGTCACATCTGTGAGACTATTAACTGCATCTGTTAGAGTCAGACATTGAGTTTTACCAGAGACACACAATTGACTAGAAGAAGACCGCAACTGTGAAATTTAACTGCACCAGTTAAACTGAACCACATCTATGAAATCTTGCAACGCATTTTCCTGATTACAAAACTAGAATTCATAGTCACTGTCCAGTCCACACTATCATACTAGTCTTTGATCTATCTTACTTGATCAGAAACCTAAAACGATCTGCTCAATTTTGCATCCTTTAGGTTCATTTGGTCATTACCATAGTGGGTCTAGTTTAGATTTTGGTCTCATATTAGATTACATATTACCTTTAGATCAAACTTCTAGGAAGGTCATTTTTATGAACTTTAGGATAGGTCCATTATCTATACTCCAGAAAAATCATAGTGTCAACGAAATTTGTCATTGAACCTAGTCCTATCATTTTATCCTTTGTCCTACAGGGAGTCCATCCTAGCTCATCAATCTAGTTAGGAAACTCAGCTTGTTTTTTATCCTCGTCCTACATTGGTTCCTTGAATTAACTAAATTGACACCTTGGTAAGACTTTAGGAAGTTGGTCCCTCCGTCTTAAGTTAAAAAATTGATTCCCTTAGAAGTTCACTTAGACTTTGCACCTTTAGATCTTAGACTAGCATCATCCTAGAACATGCCTTATTTTGCATTCAAAAAATCCCAAAAACATAGACTAGAGTCATATTGTCCATAGATGTAGTTTTGCATTCCTTGCATATTGAGCTTATCTTACATGGTTAAAACTAGGTCTAAGAGAAAAGAGAGAGAAAAGATGTCGAACCCAAATGAATTCATTAATCCATTCTCCACTAGACCTCACAGGACTTTATTAGACCAATTTACCACTAGGAACACTCAAGTACACATTACAGTGGAAGACATAGAGGCTACAACACAAGACCCTGAATTTGCCTCTTTTGTGGATGAGTACCTAGCAAACGATCGTCAACGATACTTAGCCAAATTGCTAGCTAAAGGCGCTACCTTACCCCCAGGATTCGATATTAGCACCTTACAAACTCAACCTACCCAAGGGACAAACACAACAACTGCTAGTACTACTGTACCTCAGGTAAATACAACCATACCATCTGGCATACCTACACATAGTACGACAGTCCATACGTCTCCATTTGGTACGTTTGGCATGACATCAGGATTTAACTTCACTGTAGGGGCTTCGTCGTCCACTCCCTTTGGTCCTGTTGTTGGGAGTAAAAGATCTAAAACATTAGCCTCTACACCAAATGTCACTATCATGAATACCATACCACAGTTAACGGCCATACCACATGTCAGTACCATACAGTAGTCAATGGCCATACCTAGTGTTCAGGTCATTAGTACTATACCGTAGAATACACAAACAAGAGGCATTCCATCTTTCCAGTTTGGTAATCAGAATTTGTTCACTCAGATTGGTAGTCAGAATACTTTCACACCAATTACCAATCAAAATCCATTCTCTCATATTGGTGGTCATAATCCATTTACACATATTCCAAGACACCAACCATTTACACAGATTCCTAACCATAATCCCTTTTTCCAAAGTGGTGCTTAGAATACGTTTACAAAGATCTTAGGTCAACACCAATTTATGCAGATTCTAGACCAGAACACATTTACCAACATTCTGAATCCAAATCTACCTCGGATACCAACGTTCAAACGAAACCCCTCATGAGACTTTGGATTTCAAAATACGTACATGGATCCGCATAATCCCCCTAGCACATCTTTGACCCAAGTTGACGTTTTACAAACACAAATGCAAGCCCTACAAACTCAAATGGATAACATGTTAGTGTCAACTAAGAAATCATTTTCAACAAAGGACATATGCCCATTTCCCTTTGACAGATCATTGTACATGACCCCTTTCCCTCACGGATATTTCATACCAAATCTCCCTAAGTACAATGGAAAACGGAATCCAATAGAACATATAAGGGAATTTTCTACCATATGCATAGATGTCCCTTATGACCCCACATATCTTATGAGATTATTTCCAAGAAGTCTTGTAGGAATTGCACTAGAATGGTTTTCAGGTCTAGACTTTGGCATCAAATCTTGGGGCGAACTAGTTGAGAAATTTGTGGAGCAATTCTCCTTCAACATAGACCATGAGATAAATATTGTAACCCTCTATCACAAAACACAAGACGAAGGTGAATTATTTATTGCTTTCTTCCAAAGGTGGAGGACCATAGCTAGTCAATGTCTTGTTGAGATACCCGAAAAACAAAAAGTTACTATGTTCCAGGAGAACCTTCATGCAAAACTACAGAGTAACTTAAGGGTACATTGTTGTACATCTTTTTTGGAACTAGTGGAAAAAGGGGTTATAATAGAAAAGGATCTCTTTGAAAAAGGTGAACTTAAGATGTCAACACCCAATAGAAATCTGATGGTATAGAACACCCCCACTAATAGAAAAAAAATTTGGTCTTGCAACAAAAATGACACCAATGATGGGGTGGTTGATGCTAAAACAGTACAAGCAGGACCACTCATCACACTACAAGGACCTCACACATTTGCAAACACGCTTAATGCTGTCAATCAACCTCCTAACATGGTCCAAAATACTCAATGTCCACAACAACAAAGGAGATTTCAAAAACGTGAGTTCACTCCCTTAGGGGAACCCATTGAGTCTGTATTCAAACAACTGTTACAACATAATCTTATACAGTTGCAGGAACCAAGACAATACGATCCAAGACAATTTAAACTAGCTTGGTGGGACAATAATTCTTTTTGTGATTATCATCGAACTAAGGGACACAACCTACAAAATTGTCGGCAACTGAAGAACATCATATAGGATCTTGTCGAAAGGAGAATAATTGAAGTTGGTGGACAAAAACCAAAGTCATCAAACACTGATCATCAAGTCTTTTCTGACCCATTACATGACCATGGGAAGGGAAATGCTCCCAGTTCGAGTACTAAGACCAATATGTCAGCCAACTATGCGAGTATTAAGCATGATTATAATAGTGGCAAAATCATTCATTGCCTTCGCGCTGCTTATGAGAATATCAATACCATTACTATCAATACAACTCCTGAGTGCGCAGTCAATATTTGTCGTACTAAGATCACTATCCTAGGCCCTCCATTGCAGCAAACACCACAGCCTTCCAAGTCACAATATAACCTACTTGACCAGTTGGGGAAGACCCCAGCCCAAATTTCAATCTTGGAACTGTTGCGTATTTCTCCTGAGCATCGATCTATCTTAGATAAAGCTTTACAAAACACCACAGTCCCCAATGATCTTGATGTCAATCGTTTCAAGGAAATGGTCAGCTATTTGACCAATAATCATCATGCCACATTTTCTGAATAGGACTATGCAACTGAAAAAACCCACCATAATGATCCTTTACATCCAGAAGTCCTTGTTGATGACACCAAGGTTAGATGAGTTTTGGTAGATGGAGGAGCAGGGTTAAATCTGTGCACTTTAAAACTAATTAAGGCATTAGGTTTCTCGGAAGCATGCGTGGACACATCCAAAAGTATTGTCATTAGAGCTTATGATGATGAGGAATGGAAATCAAAGGGGGTGGTAACACTTCCTATCAGAATTGGTCACGTGGTAATGGAGACAAAGTTTTAGGTCTTGGATCTCACCCTTCCCTATAACCTTTTGCTAGGTAGACCATGGATTCATGCTATGAAGGTGGTCCCTTCCACGTATCATCAGTGTCTTAAATTCCTTTATAATGTCATAGAAATAACTATAGACGGTGATCTAGATCCATTCCAGTATTGCACCAATCTAAAAGAGATCCCCCAACACCAAGTGCTAGTAAACCAAGAGGCCTCATTGTCCAATTCATCCTCCTATGTTGATCCATCCACACTCACTCAAACATCTATTTCACCCTCAATTCCTACTACTCCTAGGGTTGAGATCCAAGACAAAGGTTGTGGAGAGTACTACATGAAGACTTCTTATTGAGTTTTCCATTTGATCCCTCCTAAGACATATGGTTTACCTACATCAGATTGGGAAAAATCTATGGTCACTATACATGTTCCTCACACAACAAATTTCATCAAATGGGGAGAATTAAGCAAAGAGGCCTTAAATACAGAAGATGTCACTTCCTGGATGTATAGGGAAGATGATGAGGAACCCCTCTTACTTGCTCATATTCCTAAAAATCTATATGGAAAGGGTTTCAAAATCATGCAAAGCAAAGTATATGATGGACAGAGTGGTTTGGGCTTAAACCAAGATGGGAGGATTGAACTAATATTTGTTTCTCAGTGGCCAAAAGGCGTGGGGCTAGGGTTTCAGCCAATTCAGATTGGCTTTCCTAGTACAACATCACCCTTAATTGAGGAATTAAGTGCTTCAGAAGATATTAAGACATCTCACAAACCAATGGACCAATATCATTGTGACTCCCCCGACTCTAACAATTATGAGTGGGATTCCCTATCCTCTACTTCTTCCATGGACCTTGACAAGTTATTTGGGGAACTTGAATTGATGTTAATTTCCTCACCAAATCCATTGAACTCCTATCCACCAAAGAAAATGACAAAAGAGGAATGGTTTAAACACTACTATTGGGAATCACTTGATCCTACCTCTTGGCAACCAGAGCCATCTGTTTCAGATAGTCAAACCTTGGCATTAGGCCCACCTATCAATCCACCTAGACCTAAACCTAAAAAGCAAACTGGACTTAGTACAAGGCTTTTGTGACCATATGAATAACTCAATCCTTACCTTGACCCCATTAAACTTTGATAACTTTGATGATGACATGCCCTTAGTTTATCCCCAACTCATTGATTGGGACCAACAAGACACACCCATCTTAGACATTTTTGAGAACGACGAAGCAATTGCTAAGTTCTTGGGATTACGTGAAGGCATACCTAATGGTGATCACAAGGCTAGTTTTACCATTGACTTGGACAATAAAGCATATTTTGGGGAATCTATTCAACCCTCTAGTCACAAAAATGAGAAAAAGAATAAACAAGATAAAAAGGATGAGTCTCTAGGTGAAAATTGAAAGACACCTTTAGACAATGAAAAAGTTAAAAGAAAGGACGCATCCGAAGATGAAAACCTCTCTGAGGCACCTAAGGATGGAGGCTTGAACATTCTCCCCATTGCACAGGAAAAGTCATCCATGCTCGTTGAAGAATCAATAGAAGTCAACATAGGTACCAAAGAGAATCCTCAACTAGTTTATTTTGCAGCGTCCTTGACAACAGAAGAGTAGCCAGAGTTCCATAACTTCTTTGCACAGAGACAGATAATTTTTTCCTGGTCATATGTTGACATGCCGGGGTTGGATCCTAAACTTGTTCTACATCACTTGCCTTTACAACTAGGAGTCAAGCCAGTAAAACAAAAATTGAGAAAAATGCACCCACAGATTGCTTTATTAGTCAAGGTAGAGCTCAAGAAACTGTTAGACGTTGGTTTCATAAGATCAATCGACTATGCCGATTGGATCTCCAATCTTGTACTGGTCACTAAACCAACTGGGGGCATCCGCATTTGCACTGATTTTAGAGATATCAATAAGGCCTGTCCTAAGGATGATTTCCCTTTGCCTAACATAGACATGATAGTTGCCATGACAGCGGGATACGAGATGTTATCCCTTATGGATGGATTTTTAGGATATAACCAGATTAGAATTACAACTGAAGACCAACCCAAGATGGATTTTACTTGTCCTTGGGGAACGTATTGCTAGAATGTTATGCCCTTTGGACTCAAGAATGCTGGAGCAACCTAATAACGTGCCATGACTACTATCTTTCATGATCTAGTACACACTCTTATGGAGGATTATGTCGATGACCTTATTGTTAAATCTAAGACAAGGGCAGAACATTTACAAGTTTTAGCCAAGATATTTCAGAGGCTAGAGAAGTATAAAGTGAGACTCAATCCCAAGAAATGTGTGTTTGGAGTCAAGTCAGGAAAGTTGTTAGGCTATATCATTTCCAGACGGGGTATTGAAGTGGATCCGGCTAAGGTAAAAGCAATCATAGACATGCCTCCACCCACTAATCTCAGTCAATTAAGGACACTATAAGGAAGAATGCAATCCATCAGATGATTTATAGTGCAGTTGGTAGATAAGACACATCCTTTTCAACATTTACTGAAGAAAGGAGTACCATTTGCATGGACAGCTAGGTGCGGAGAGGCTTTTCAACTAATTAAGGAATATTTACTTACACCACTAGTCTTAATGCCACCTGTTGAAGGATGACCATTGATTCTTTATATTACTGCAACCCATTCATCACTCGGAGCATTGCTTGCACAGAATGATGATGAAGGTCATGAAAGGGCAGTCTATTATATTAGTCAGACTTTAGTAGGTTATGAGCTCAACTATAGTAACATTGAATGTGCCTGTCTTGCAGTAGTATTTGCTACCCAAAAACTGAGGCACTATATGCTGAACCATCAAACAATGTTGATTGTCAAAATAGATCCTTTGAAATATCTTCTCAGCAAGGCAACGTTAATAGGGCGACTGGCCAAATGGGTAATGATACTTAGTGAGTATGATATCTAGTATGTAGAAAGAAAGGCTATTAAAGGACAGGTCATTGCTGATCAGTTAGCTGATGCACCCATACAAGCAGATCATCCATTAGTTGTAGACTTTCCAGATGAGTTTATATTTAAAATTGACACCAACATAACATGGAAACTGTACTTTGATGACTCACATACAAATCATGGTTCAGCGGCTGGTATACTGTTTCTCACACCACAAGGCGATTCCATCCCTAAATCATTCAGGATTGCATTCCCATGTACTAACAACATAGCAGAGTATGAAGCTCTAGTGACAAGGTTACGCATGGCCGTCAAGTGGAAAATTAAGAATCTACAAGTATATGGCGATTCTCAACTAGTAATCAGACAAGTGAATGATGATTATGAGACTAAGGATGAAAAGCTTACTCCTTATAAACGCATGGCTGATAGATTTAAAGAGTATTTTGACAAGGTCAAATTTCATCAGATACCTCATGTTTTAAACAGGGCAGTAGACGCTATGGCTACAATTGCATCACTTCTCGACATTCCTAACAACGTGCCTAAGTTTGAGTTCTTGGTGGAATAGCTATTGGTCCTAGCCTACAATATCCCAGATTCTGAAATGGTGTGTGAAAATGTTGGTCCTGATTCCCCATGGTACAAAGAAATCTATGACTATCTTCATGCCGAAGTCATACCCACTGGCCTATCAAACAACCAACATAGGACATTCCTCCGCAAGTCATCCAAATATACCATCATCGGAGACACCTTATATAGACGCCCCTTAGATAATACCTTATTGAGATGTCTTGATTCTACTGAAGCACAAGCAACCTTGCATGGGGTGCATGAGGGTATATGCGGTTCTCATTCTAGCAATCCTACCTTAGCCAAAAAGATTATGAGATTGGGTTATTACTGGCCTACTATGGAAAAAGACTCATATGTCTTTGTAAAGAAATGTCGCCAATTCCAAGTTCATGGAGACTTGATACATGCACCAGCCCAGGAACTCTGTCCTATAATGTCACCGTGGCCCTTCGCCCAATGGGGACTCGACCTCATAGGTAAGATCCACCCCACCTCATCTAATGGACACAAATTCATTATCACTGCCATTGAGTATTTTACAAATTAGATTGAAGCTATTCCTATGACATACATTACCAGCACACAGATTTCTAAATTTATCCTAAATTATATCATCTATCAGTATGGTGTCCCTCAGTCCATAATTACCAATAATGGCCGCCCATTCAAGAATCAAGAAGTCTGCCATCTGTGTGATGAATTTCATATTCAACATCACTTTTCCACTCCATACTACCCACAAGGTAATGGCCAAGTAGAGGCATCTAACAAAACCATCATTAGAATCCTCAAGAAGACTATCAATGATGCTGGTCGGGACTGGCATTTACAGCTTAATCCCGCCTTGTGGGCTTATCGTACAAGTATTCATACTCCCATTGGTGCCACTCCCTATTCACTTGTATTTGGTTCTGAAGCTATTCTTCCTATTGAGGTCGAGATTCCTTCCCTAAGGGTATCCTTGAAAGGCCACATTGATGATGAAGAGTACCGGGTATCGAGACTCCATGAGCTAGAATTCTTGGATAAGCGAAGACAGAAGGCACTCGACCATCTCCAAGCATATCATAATTTCCTTCGTCGTAGCTATAACAGGAAGGTCTTGAACATAAACTTTGACATTGGTGACTTGGTTTTAATGGAGAACCTAAAGAATCAAGCAGAAAGAGACAAACCAGGAAAGTTTGAACCCAACTGGTTAGGACCTTATATTGTTACAGAAACTTTTGGATCAGGAGCGTACCAACTCTCTACTCCTAAAGGGGAACCATTGTCCTCACTAATCAATATTCTGCATCTGAAAAGGTTCTACGTGTAGCTTCTGAGAACCTTGTCTTAATTAGCAAAAATACCAAAAAAAATAGAAAATCACAAAAATCGTTACCAAGGTGAAAACCTGGAAAACAGGCGTCTTGGTAACACCAAAAAAAATAAAAAATAAAAAATAAAAAAATTAGATAATCCAGAAAATAGTAAAGACAAATCATTCGTCCAATAGTGAAAACCACTTCGGTGGCGCTTTGGATAGGTACCATGGTGAAAACCTAGCAAACAGGCGCCATGTGTAGTTAACTCTGCTCCTTTTTCTACTATTATTCTAATCTAGTCCCTACCCTGTACATAGTCCTTACCCTGTACATAGTCCTTACCCTCTACATAGTCCTTACCCTGTACATAGTCCACTTCCCTGTACATATCCTTTATCTTTCGTATCCATCGCTTGTATATACCATTCATAGTAGGTAGTAGTCTTTCTCGTATCCTGGAATGATTGACATCGAGTGCATTTCGTATCCCCCATTTTATCCTATTCATACTCATTTGGTCTTATACTCAACTGGGGGAAAACACTCGACATGTGTCATATTGGTTCTTCCATTGGTTGTGTTGAAGACTTAAAACCATAGAAAATCCAAAAACATCACAAAATGACCTGAGAAAACACAAAAACATCAGAAAACTTCAAAAAATCCAAAAACAAAGTCAAAGTTAGTCGCACTTATCAGTCTTTGTCATTTGTTGAACTACGTTGCCTTTGCGACTGGACGTAGGCAAGGCCATCTTCTGATGTGCCCCCGAGGCATTAGGTCAGTTCATTTAGGTTTTTCTATATAAAATCATGCTACGATTCATTGTCTATATGACAAGGTCACTGGTCATGTCGAACTATGAGGTCTCTGCATGTATAACGTAGGCAAGGCCATCAATCGATGAGCCCCCGAGGCCGCACTAGGTCGATCCATTAGGGTTCATCGCATTCACTTTCAAACACTTCTTCTATTTGTAGTTAGTCTTGTTGATCAAAGTCAAGTTGAACTATGAGGTCTCTGTGTGTATAACGTAGGAAAGGCCATCAATCGATGGACCCCCGAGGCCGCACTAGATCAGTCCTTTAGGGTTTGTTGTCACACACAATCAATTGTCAACACGTCATATCAAGTCATGCATCAATCTGCTGAACAAGTCAGCAATGTCTCTGAGTCAAATCACACAACTTGCCAAATGAAACAATCAGTACAGATCAACTTATGTCTACTACAGGATATGTCCTTCCTGGAAACAGGCATTATCAAAGCAATCAACCTATGTCTTGTTCAGGATGAGTCCTTCCAGAATATTGATATTAGCAAAACAATCTATGTCTTATGCAGGATGAGTCCTTCCTGCATAATCGACATTGTCAAACAATCAAACCTAGCCTTACATAGGTTATCACATCAACAACATCTGACTTAACATCTTATAGAAAACATGTCTTTCTAACACCAGGCTTTGTCATGCCTTATATAGATAGTCATAACATCGAAACCAGACTCACAGTATTATCTGGTATGTGTATCTCCTGACATCAGGCCCTATCAAATCAATCCTTTTATCACTCAAAACAAATCAAACAAACAGATCAAGTTTTGGTAAATATTTTACTGGATTTTTGACTTTATGGATTATTTATCATATCATTTTATTTAACTTGATGACTCGGAATCATGTTACTAGCTTTCTCAAGGATTTCCCATGAAGGATTTAGAGAGGCAATGATGTATCAGAATTATGTTTTCTTTGACTGCTGTCTGTCGTCTATCTTTTAACTTTGATTTTTGAGTCATGTTATTAGTTTCCTCAAGGATGTCCCATGAAGGATTTAGAGGAGTGATGACGTCTCATGACCCGTCTTTTACTTTGTTTGTTGTATGCGGTTTGTCTTGACAAAAAGGCTGGGGAAACTTGTGCCCTTAGTATGAGTTAAACGACAATCCTTGTCTACGATTGTCTGTTGTTAGCAAGTGGATGACCTTGCACACCTTGATCTATGTTATATCATGGTGTTTTTCTCCATTTGTATTAGTCCCGCCCAATGATGATAAAATGCAATACCTTTTGTGATACAGTGAAACATCGAAGATTGCTAATACTAACATCTATCCCATCTCTTTCAAATATTTCTCAATTTTTATTTCCACATTAACAATTCTTCTTTCTTGCATTATGACGGAGTCTTGTGACACAAAACATTATACATCATCCTGCATCAACATACATGTTAGAAAAATGCATACATATAAGCATATATCATATCTAAGTCATCATGGCATAATAGACATTCATCATCAAACAATCATATCATAAGCATTCCATGTACAAAGCAATACTAAATATATGCATCATATTACATTTGTATAAGAATCACATGTAGCCAGTATTATACATATAACATCATATTGCATCTCATAATTTATAAAATGCAAAAGCACATAGAATCAATATCATATAGAATCCACATTATATCATTAGCTGCATCAACACATCATATAATACATCATCATCCATCATATAGGCCTATCATATAAACATCATATGTACAAATAAACAACTACATAATAAATACATAGAAATGCATATCATGAGAATCATCGCCAAAATCATATATATATATATATATCACTCAACTGTGTCACATCACAATGTCATAATGTATCCATAATACATGGAAGCTCGCAGGCTATAAGATCAAATACAATGATGCAACTCAAAAGGTACCCCTACCCTGAACTGCCACTACTATCATGTTTGGAGTGTGAGGAGGAATGATGATGGGAACCCGATGACCTGTGAGCTGAGGGAGGTCTATCATATGGACCTACTCTGCGTGACTGCTCCACCCCCTCTGTGCCGACTGTCCTGGTGTGGGTCTTGGTCTATGACCTGCTACTATGTGCCTGTGAAAAGCTGGGAGCCCATCTCTCGGGAGGAATCTCTACCTCAAGATCACGGTAGTATCTCTCTCTCTCCTCGGCTCTGAGTAACTCTCTGGCAAAGGCAACTGATGGTCTAGTACATAGGGCCCAAAGCTCTGTGAATCTCTGCTCTGTCTCCTATCTCCGAGATATAGCCTGATCTCAGTCCATGATGGCTCTATCCCTCTCTACCTAGAATGCATCCCTCTCTGATATCAAAACTCTCATTTGCTCCTCCAGGGAGGCAACCTGGGCTCATAATGTCGTAGTGTCAGGATTTACTGACCCTGTCTCATCCTGTCTGCCCCTCACTACCCCATCCTCCTCATCCAACTCCTCTAGAATCTAATCACGAATCTCTCTCTCATGATCATCATCCTCCTTGTCCTCATCCTCTGGTAGGTTCCTAGTAAGCCCAAGGCATCGATCTCGCCTCCTCTCTTCTGCCTCCTCGGTGTCACCGCCTCCTCCTCTCTTTGGGATGTCACGGAATGGCCACCATTATAGGCTGCACCTCCTCTCCCCCTATCGCAGCATCCACCTCCGCTCCTCCTCTACCAATGTCTGGTATGGCCACATCCTCATCTCCTCGTCCCTCCTCACAGATCGATGACAATGGTGGCCCTCATTCCCTGTGACCATGTCTCCCTCTCCTGCCCCCATGTCGTCCACCTCAGCCATCATCTCCTCCATCACCATAGCCTCCTCTGTCTCCCTGACCTCTACCTCTGCCACGCCTACCTTGTGGACCTGTCCCTCACCGCTCTACCGGTGCTGGTTACTCTGGATCTATCAGCGAAATCGGTCTGTGTACTGTCCACCACTGATCATAATCCTCTGTGGTCCCTGGATCTGCTGGACCATCCCTCCATCCCCATGGAACTACCTATAGTGCATCGATGTCAGCCTCTGCTGTGGCAACAAGAATCTTTGGACCCCATAGGGGGACCTCTCGCGATGATCTCGCAAACTCTGCCCGTCCCCTAGGCACATCCTGCACCTCTCCAAACTGCCGTAGGACACGATCTGGTAACTGACGCTCTATAATGTGGACATGCGACACTGTCTGCCCAAACAAGAACTATACTTGTCAGCAAAATGACAAATGCTCATCCTCGTCTAACCAATCGGTGCAACCCAAGTATGGTCTCCATGTAAACTACACCATAGTGTCTATGGCATTTCTGAAATAACCCGTATCTCCTATATGGTGCTGAGTGTTAGCCCCCACATAGAGGAAGGCATAAGGAGCTCCGTGTGGAAGATCAACTATCACTGGTGGCCAAAAAATGGCGATGTG